>JAPSES010000109.1:7570422-7580857 GCA_029822895.1 Maxillicosta whitleyi | reverse complement strand
AGATAGATAGATAGATAGATAGATAGATAGATAGATAGATAGATAGATAGATAGATAGATAGATAGATAGATGTTTAGTTACAGCAGCAGTGCAACAACAAAGTGCTTGGGATCAATAAAGTTCTATCTATCTATCTATCTATCTATCTATCTATCCATCTATCTATCTAATGTGAAAAAAGGCTACTAGAAATAGAACTATAATGATTTTTCCTGGTATTCGTGTGTGCTTGTGACACCCTGACACTCATTACAGATAATGGCCTTGTAACGGTGCATTAGGTAAAAACACTTTTATGGAAGAACTTTTCCAACTCTAACAAATTTAATAAGAATACACCTGGAAAAATGTGTCCGATTCTTACAACGTATACATTTTAATACACTACACTGCAAAAAAGGAAGAAGAAGAAACAAGAAGTCAGTGTTAAAAGTGCAATAAACCATCCAGAGAGGACGTTGTGTGTAGAGAGAGAATGTATTGTGCTCTTGTTGTTGCGGTGCTTTCTCCCCGGATCAAACCGATCAATACTTCACCCGCTGCCGCCTCGGTCCTTTTCTATATTCCTCTCTCTTTCTGGCACTCTCTGCTTTCCCTCATGTGTCACACTGCCGGACAGGATAAAAATTAAACGCATCAGCAGAAAAACACACAAGTGGAAATGATCTCGGCGCTCCGGCCTCTCGGGTCATGAATTCAGCTAACTGTGCTTATCACAGGCTGCCTCTATTAGTCTTAATAGCTGCGGTGACAACCCGCCTTGAGAGGAGATGGGCCGGGCCTCCGAGGGCTCACCACAGACAGGTGATTCTCATCTGCGGTCTCTTCATGTGTCATAGCGAAGGCTGAGAGATGTCTGGCGGCTTACTGGAGCAAAACATCAGAAGGCGGTAGGTAGGAAACAACAGAGCCATATGTCGTTACATACTCAGCATCCATCAAGGACAAATTAAGAATCCCATCAAATGGAGAAAAACACCGTTAACTTGTTCCTGAAGAGTTTAGGATTAATGAAGATTTAGCTGGATCCCATTTTTTACACCAAATTCAATGCTGCTGATGTACTCTGTTAGAAGCAAACGGTAAATGTTCTGGACTTCTATAGTTCTTTTTACACCTTGGTTCTCAAAGCCATTCACACACCAGTAGGAGGATACTATGCTAATGTACCATGCCAGACCCTACTGGGAGCAATTTAGGGTTCAGTGTCTTGCTCAGGGACACTTCGACATGTTGACAGTGGGAGCCAGGATTTGAACCGCCAACCCTTTGGTCATTGGACAACCCGCTCTACCAACTGAACCAAATTTTTTACCCTTTTTTAAGAGATTAATCTCTATTTATTACAATATTATCCTCTGTATATTCATGTTTCCCCCAGAGACAATTAAGCATTTTCCTATATTTAATTATTATTATATTAGTCTACTCTAAACTGACTAACCTGACTCCGTGTGAAAGCAAAAAAAAAAAAAAAACCCTACTAACCCCAGTCGGCAGTCGCACCTATTGTTCTGTATATTTCCTGTACACCTTGTAATCTGCAAGTTCTATGTGTTAAGTTTATGTTCTCTATTGTAAGTCGCTTTGGATAAAAGCCTCTGCTAAATGTAATGTAATGTAATTTACTAATCATGTAGATGTTCATAAATGTTCAGATTAAAGTTGAAGGTTATTATATCATAACTTATATTATGATATATATTATATTATAACTAGGGTCAAACCGTAACTGAAACGTCAGACTCCCAGCTTCAATTGCCGCGTTTCCACTACATGGTACCGGGTCGACTCGACTTGACTTTCTTGCGTTTCCATTACGAAAGGACCTGGAATCTGGTACCTGGTACTACTGTATTGGTACCACCTCCACCGTGGTTCCAAGCAATACTAAACCATGACGTACAACCACAGATTTGTCAGACTTCCAACCTACTTATATCCACTGGGCTCCCCTAGGAATGCTGGGCCCTATGAATTTGTCATGTTCACCCCCCCTCCCCCCACCCCGCCCCCTCTCTCTCTCTTTACAGTGCCCCCGATCATTAGTCTACACAATCCATATCCCATAGATCTATCTGTGTGTGCAAACATTATATATAAAATAAACAAATTCACGATCAGTACAGGTGTCTTAGGACAGAGAGCAGGTCATCCACAAACAAAAGGTTGGTAGTTCGATCCCTGGCTACTATCTGCATGTCAAGGTGGCCTTGAGCAAGACTCTGAACCCCAAGAAGGACGAATGTAACGTGTAAAAGCGCGAGGTAGAAAAACAGAACTAACACGACCTTCACATAGTCAACAACGTGACATTGAATTTATTCCCACCTGTAAAGGTTACAACATGATAATCCTAACAAATAGTAAAATGAGAGGACACCGGCTTATATGCAATCTAATAAACCAGTAGGTGACAGAAATGGCATGTTTGGTGACCTCATCAGGTTGAGACGCAGTGTGAACCTTTAAGTCCATTGAAAAGGAAAATATAAATAATAATTATAATGATAACAATAATGGATCAGATTTACATAGTGTTTTTCTATGAACACATACTCAAAGTGCACACAGTGGATCCATTATTCATTCACTCACACATTCACACTGTAGCATAAATGGATTTGTTACTCTGTGGTTGGATGCGAGGAGTTTCCTGAAGCAAACCAAAACTGTTTTTCTTGAAGACTTTAAAGATTTAGGATTGTCAACAAGCTCTATATATGGGTTTTCAACAAAATGTCTGAAATGATAAGTAAATCTGGACTAAAGCTCCTCTACTGATATATTTCCAGGAGATTAGACCCTTCACAGCAGAAGGAACCACGTTGTGCATGTTCTATTTTAATTAAATGCTGTATGCAAACACATATTGCATCAGTTTATTCAGCGTCCGTGTTAACAGTTGTGGTGGAATCACTAATCAGACGGATTATCACTCACATTTACTGATCAAATAAAACGATCTAATTGGCTTCTATGAAGCTATAGAAGCGTCTCTGTGTTCCACAGTACGTATGTAGGGTTAAACCGAACCCTTGGTCAAACACCACTGTGTGCAGTTATGGTTTGTCAGCCTTTGTTCCTACATTTGTACCGACATTCACATCATATATGTTGGACTGGGGAACATTGGCACTTCATATATATTATATTTAACTGGGTCAGTCAGTTGTGAACGCATTCTCATTTTCAACAAATGACAAAAAGACCAACAATCAACCACTCTCACATTAACACCTATGGAAAATTTATGTCGCTTTCCCACTCCATGGTACCGGCTCTACTCTATTCAACTCAACACAGCTCTTTTGCTTTTCCATTACAAAAAAGGACCAAGAATCTGGGACCCGAGGTTCCAAAATGTTGGGAGTGACACCAAAACGTGACGTCACGACACTGCAGACACAGACAGAACAAAACTACACCATGGACGGTCGTGTAGATTCAGTCTTTGATGGCGGACGTAAAAATAAAATACACAACAAGCGAGTTTTTGGCAACTCTGAGCAGACAACACGGAAGTAAAAAGCCTCATCGGAGTAACGACATGAGCTGATTCCACGTAAGTAGAAACGTAGCACAGGAATACAGAGTAGAGCCGGTACCATGGAGTAGAAACAAGGCAATAGAGAAACCCCCACAGAAAAGTTCCTGGTGTTGGAATCGAACTCAGGACCCTCAGACCACAGATTTGACTCCACCTTAAACCATCTATCTTTTTGACCGACACAACTTCACAATGAGAACCCACTGATGATGATTTCTTTCTCCTTTTTCCCTTTCGGGGTCACCACAGCGAATCATCTTCACATGTTGATTTGGAAGAGGTTTTTACGTCGGATGCCCTTCCTGACACAACCGGGCTTGGAACTGGTACGATAGCTTGTGCCCCCTTGTGGCCACATTGGGATATATAGCTTAAAGAACCTTTCCCAAGGGATCACCTGGGTCTCGAACCGACCATCTTCCGCACCAAAGTCAGTGGCGTTAACCACTGAGCTACCCAGTCACTATTACAATCTGAGAACCCACTAATTTGTTTTAAAAGCATTTAAAGACGCTAGGAAATTAGGTCGAGACGGTTCAACGGGACTGAATCCGCAGTATAATCATTTGTTTTGCTCAATATGAAAGCGCTTGATTTCTACAGTGTTGCAGCTACAGTAAATTCACCAGGGCAGAGGAGTGTCGAGTAAAAAGTGAATGTCTTACTGAGAAAAAAGATTTTCCTTTCTGAACTAAAGGTTACTCGCTGTTGCCCGCCGAGGAGCCGTGCTGCGCCGCCATTGAATGGGACACACAGCTTCTCTGGCCTGAAGAGACACAGCAGCAAAGTGAAAGTGCCGCGTTAGATACCTCAAAAAAAAAAAAAAGTCAAACCACATGAAAGCCGCACTCTCATAAGAGAAGGCAGCAACAAAACAGCCAGAACAGTCTGCACCGACTCTCCTTTTAGTCCGCCGTCCTCGCTGCCCCTCGACATGAAGCAAGACAAACACTGTTTGGAAAACAATGTCAGGACTTCTTTTCACTGAGAGCGCTTTCCCACAATCCTCCACCACTCGCCTCCTCCACAAACAGCCGAGCTTGTGACTGCGACCATGTCAACATGTTGCTTTGTTTAGACAGGGGGAGGGTGGGATGACTTTGATCCACTTTGAGGCATGTCTTCCTCTAATCTCCACTGGGTTGTTTTTTTTTTTTTTTGTTTTTTTTTGTTTTTTAAACCTATAACGTCTTCGGTGGCTGTTTCCAAATACATTTTTCTCTGTATTTAACCATTCTTAATTGATTTATCGCTATTTATTCTACTATTATCCTCTGAATTTAACTTTTTTCTTTCATCGTAAATGAGATATTTTATTTATTTATTTATTATCGCACAAAATACAAAGTACAAAAGTGAAGTAAAATTTAAAAATAAACACTGCAGGAGAAGCCTATTAGTCTTATACAGACCATCCTCCTTAAAGTACAACAAATAATAATCACAATATAACTGAAATACTTGAAATGACAAACAAGGCAAATGATAACGAGTCCTAAATAAGTAACAATGAAATGATCAAAAACAAAACGATAGCAACTTAAGTAACACAAAGAAGACACTAAATAACAATTAAGTGATTCAAAACAAGGAAATATGGAACTAAGTCAGATGAATTAATTTTGTCTAAAGTGTTGCAGATATTGGAGAATCTAAACATCATGGTGAACATCCTTTTGGTTTGGATTACTGTTAAATCGTTACAATGTCTATTGTTCTATTGATGGTGATCCGAATTAAAGCTGAAAAGGTGTTTAAATTGAACTGGAAGACACATTAATATTAAAGACATATTATTATATTTAACCCTTTGATCATGTTAATGCTCATTAAAGCTAAAATCAAAGGTTATTAAATCAGGAACAGAGAACCCTAAAGAACAAATGTATCAATAACTGAGCATAAAACACGTGTCTCCATCCACTGTCATTGATCAAACTCCAAGGCCCCAACGGACAAAACCGGAAGCTCCAACTCTGGATTTACATCAATATTTCATAAGGAATGTATAAAAAAAATCCTGCGTCAGTCCTACATCCACCCAAAGCAAATGCCATGGTTATAACTCATTTATTGACTATTTTAACCCCTAAAGACCCAGAGCTACTTTTAAATCAGTTCCCAAATTGATTTTTTTTCTCCACATTTAAACTTCCTTAAATGATTTATCATCATTTATTAAATTGTATCTTCTGGTTTTGTGCATTATTTCAGCAGAAATTGTGCATTTTCCTGTATTTAATTGAGCAATTATGTAGATGTTCATTAAATCTCTAAGTAAAGTTGAGGGTTATTACATCAAAAACACACAAAACTGAGGAAAAAGTGACTTTTTCAGTAAAATTAGTAAAATGAAAGTGTTTCCATCCACTGTCATTGATCTGACACCATGGGTTTTACTGGTGAATCGATTTTGTAGAAGATAACGGTGTTTCCATGGTAACTACGGAGCCTCTGAATGTCCGAATGGTTCATATCTGATGACCATGAAAAGATGAAAAACTGTATTTTCCAGCAATTATTTACATGGATTGATTAATTATTAATGGATCAACAGGTATTAAACATTTTATATCAGTAGGTGGTATTGGTCGACAGTGGATGTTTTGGTTAAAGCGGGGGTCTCAGGGGCCAAATGCGGTTCCAATCCGACCCATGAGATAAATTTGGAAAGTCAAGGCTGTGGAACTCATTTTAGTCCAGTTCAACATACAGACCGATATGATCTACAGTGAAATAACTGCATAATACTCCACAGAAAATAATGACTCTATTCTATTCTATTACACTGTGCCTATAAATCCTCTTTAAAATTTGTGTATTAACATTAAAATACGAAAATATTAACATTTACAAACTACCATGTAACAATAAAATGTGAAATAATCTGAACTAATATGAACGACCTGAAATGTCTAAAGAAAATTAAGCAGGAGTCGTCCGATCAGAAGTAAAATGTAGCACCAGAAGTCAGTTGCTAGCTGCGTACTACTGTATTTTTGCCACAAAAAAAAGAAAAAGATGGAGTTCGCCAAAATTAGGAACTGACACATAGAGACACAATAATGTAGATATTTATCACAGCTTTAATAAATGTAATAATATTTCCTAATTATTACCTGTGTTAATTAATTCCAATAATATCTTATTTTATGCATTCTTCTATATTATAAGTACATATTCACTTATTCAGATAATCCTATAATTAAAAGCATTAACTAACCATTTAACCTTTTAACATTTTTGACACTTTATGTTCATAATAACGAATTTGAAGTCTGATTTTAAACACCCAAACATCCATTGGCGACCAAAACTATCTAGTTTATCTGTAATAATATTTCCTAATCATGACCTATGTTCATTAATTCCAATAATATCTTATTTTATGCATTCTTCTATACTATAAGTACATATTCACTTATTCAGATAATCCTATAATTAAAAGCATTAACTGAAGATTAAACTTTTTAACATTTTTGACACTTCAAGTTTATAATAACGAATTTGAAGTCTGATTTTAAACATCGATTGGCGACCATAACTATCTGTGGTAATATTTCCTAATCATGACCTGTGTTCATTAATTCCAATAATATCTTATTTTATGCATTCTTATATAAGTATTTGGATGCATATCACATTGAATACCATGTACCGGAATACACATATATTGTGATACATGACCCCTTTATCATGATATGTATCATATCGCGAGGTTGTTGGCGATACCCACCCCTACTCATTGCGCTATTTTTTACTGGTCTGACCCACTTTAGATCAAACTGGAGTTTGGTTAAAGGGAGGGGGAAGAGAAGCTCCAGTCGGAGGATCATTTCTACCAACAGCGGCTCTTCAATCCGACGTTCAACTGAAAGCTTTTGCCAAGTGTAAAAGATTCAAACCACAATGACAAGGCGGAGGGTTGTGGGAGGTGCAAACACAACTGCCTTATCGCTGCCGTCACCTGCTGAGAGATGACACTTGATTTTACAAAGTTGACAAAGTGCGGAGATACTGGGTGGACCGGGCTGGAGCTGCGGATCTGTGCGTAGAACAATAGGAGTCTGGGCTGATTTGCGGCCTGAACAATGGCAGGATGACACGGAGCCTGACAGACACGCACGGCAGCAGGATCCACGCTGCAGACTGCCGCTTCACACACTTACAACGCTGCCAAAAACATCTCCTCATCTTCCTTTTTTTTTTTTCCCTCCTCCAACATCTTTTATGTCTTTTGGCACCTCTGGCATCTCTGACTCAAAAGAGAGCAGTCAAACATTGAGCAGCAAAAAGAGCAGAACCTTGTGGAATAAAACGAGCCGGTGGCTGCTGAGCGGTGAGGCGCCAGCAAAACAAACCCTAATGGGAAGGATCCATAAAACAGATAGTGTTCGCTGCTAAAAACTGCACCGGCTCCAGAAAGGAGTAGCAAAAGTTACGTTTTTAGCGGTATTACAAAGTACGGGGTGAAATCAGAGTATGCAATGACTTCAAATTCAAAATAAAAGTCATTACATACATAGTAAACCCAATATCAATCAAAAAATCAATAGAGGGAATGTCGTCAGGCCAAAATACAACTGTTGGAAATGGAAAAAATAAATAAATAAATAATACAGAAAGTCTGTTATTAGCATTTTTGACTCATTAGACTTATTTTCAGCATTATCAAAGCAAAATAAGAGCCTATAATTACACAGAAATGACGCTAAATTAGTCAAAATTCAAAATAAAAGCCATTATATACATAGTAAGTCCAATATCAATCAATCAATTAATCAATCAATAGAGGGAATGTTGTCAGGCCAAAACACAACTGTTGGAAATGGAAAAAATAAATAAATAAATAATACAGAAAGTCTGTTATTAGCATTTTTGACTCACTAAACTTATTTTCAGCATTATCAAAGTAAAATAAAATCCTATAATTGTACACAAATGACACTAAATTAATCAAAATTCAAAATAAAAGCCATTACATACGTAGTAAGTCCAATATAAATTGATCAATCAATAGAGGGAATGTCATTAGGCCAAAATACAACAGTTGTAAATGGAAAATATATACATGTGAATAATACAGAAAGTCTGTTATTATCATTTTTGACTCATTAGACTTATTTTCAGCGTTATTAGAAAGGGTGAAGCAAAGTCAGAGCCTATAATTACACACAAATGACACTAAATTAATCAAAATTCAAAATAAAAGCCATTGCATACAGAGTAAGTCCAATATAAATCAATCAACTCATTGATTAAATGTCATAAGACCAAAGTACAATTTACTTTAAATGAAAAAAAAAAGTATAAATAATAGAGAAATCTGTTATAAGCCTTTTGGACTTTTGACTTTTTTTTAGTGGTATTAGAAAAAAATGACGCAAATGAGAATATGTAATAAATTAAAATGAATTAGCCTATAAAAGTCATTCCATATAGACATACATAGTAAGTTAAAGCTAAATCAATAAATAAATGATGTAAAACAATAAATTATTAATGTAATGTCATGAGGCCAAAACACAACTTTTTAAAAATGAAAGTAGATAAATAAATAAATAAATAAAAAGCCTCTTATTAGCCTCTTTGCTCACTGTTATTGACGACTGCAGATGATAATTACATTCCGATTTGCCGATTCCGTCAACAACGCAAATAATGACTGATACTGACGTGTAAAGTGCCAATAAATCCATAAATATTACATGACATTTGTCTTGACGCTTTTATCCAAAGTGACTTAAAAGGTATAAGCATGTATAGTGTACAGGGCCTTGCCCAAGGGCCCGCCTGGGATTCAAACCGACAACCTTTCACACCAAAGTCAGCGGTGAAAAGCACTAAGCTACCCAAATAAATAAATATATACTTAGTTTAAATACATAATTACATCCAATATGGTATGACTGACATTATACTTGTGAAGCTAAAACTCAAGCAATTAATAGTAAACAACGCTTTTTCATGGTTAATTCATTATAAAAAATAATACACAAAAAGTTAAATACATCAATTAAATAGTAAAAGTGTTTCAAAAATAATGAAAAGTGCAGCTCTGAGGAGGTGATGAAATCTCTTGTCTTCCGTACGGCACCGAGGCACTCAAAGCGTCCTTCATTATTAATGTGGTCGGAGCAGGACTTGAAGCAGCTTCGCTCGTCTTATCAATCATTCATCTGCTTTCCATTGAAAACACTCGCATCCTCCAGTGTCACGTCAGACCTGGAGTGGCTTCAGAAGCACAATCTGAAAGCCCTTTCTTCAACCAACGCCGGTCTTCGACACCTGCTCGTCCGACAATCAACAAAGCAAAAGCGAAAAACGCGGGGAATGCCAGACGCCACCAACGGCGTCAGGAGTGACACGTTACAAAAGTAAGGCCCTACAGCAGGGTTCAGTTCAGGGGCTAAATTCAGCTACATTTAGTCTGAAGTGGCCCGGACCACTAAGATAATAAAATAATTATATACAAATCATGTCAAATCCAAACTTTCTTTACATGTTCAAAATGTTTTCATCTATAAACCGTTTTTAAAACAATGTGAACGACATGAACATTCGAAAATTTCTTAAGAAAACTAAGTCCAACTTTAACAATATTAACCTATATATATATAACATAACAACAGCTTAAATAACAGTAACAAGTAATATGTAATCACTGTATAGCAAACTCATATAACACCAACCCAGTCTGAAAATGCAAGTGCACTTTATTGTTTTATTTTATTTTTGATGTTATTTTTGATATCCTGCTGCTATTACAGGATAATTTCTCAGCTTGAGATAAAGTCAGTCTGTCTGTCCAACCAACCAACCAACCAACCAACCAACCAACCAACCAACCAACCAACCAACCAACCAACCAACCAACCAACCAA
>JAPSES010000109.1:7555014-7570322 GCA_029822895.1 Maxillicosta whitleyi | reverse complement strand
ATTGGACTGTTTTGGAACAAAGGGAATGAGTTCCAGTGGGCGAGCTCCGTCAAAATAAGACGGACTTGAAAACACAATCCCATTTGAGTGGGTAAACTGTTTTTTGTTTTTTTTTCAACGACATTAAAATAAAAATACGTAGCGTTGCGACTTGTGTACGCTGACTTTTATATTCGTAGGAAAAAAAAAACACATTTCTCTCAACTATAATCCCGCTGCTGGTATCAAAATGTTTGCTCTCTCAATATTTACCAACCCAGAGTCACATCTAAAGCCGAACACAGGCACCTTGAGACTTGCTTTTTTTTTTCTTTTTTTTTTCGAGTGTTGTGTCCCAAAGGAAATGCAGTGAAAGCACTACAGACTATCTTGCGAGTGAGTAAACTCCTCTGAGCACACAACGCATTCCTCCAACACCTCAGAGAAAGAAAATAGATCTGCCACCAACAAACTGCGCTGCACCGCTTCAAATCACTGAAACACCAGCGAGGATTCACGTTTTATTTATTTATTTATTTTTTGCATATGCAGGGTTTTACACCTGAAGGGAAGCAGACGGGAGCGAGTGCATTAAAAAAAAAAAAAAAAATCATGTAAATATTGACACTGTGATAGGACCTATCCAGGTAGAGCCGTTTAACATCTGCCCGGCTCTGTACTCTTTGATAAATCTGTGTTTCTAAGAAGGTTTTAGCCTGGTTCTTAGTAGAAGATGAAGGCGGCGTCACTTATCGTGTGTTTACACAAAACACACATCCATAAATATTGGACAGGGGATATAGATTACACATCCAAAGCGTATTTCCATTCATTCTGTTGAGCTTTTTTTTGTCATTATCGCAGAAATTTCAGTTTTTACAGGTTCTTCACATCTTTTTTTGGTTCGGATAGTTTATAAAAGTAAGTATTTTCATCAATTAATGGGATTTTTTGCATTAAAACAAACATTATTTATAGGTTTTATAGGTCGATACGGGGATATATCGTCACAAGCCTCTTCACGATACAGAGGCGTCGGTATCGATATGCAATGTCTGAAGAAAATTAAGCACGCTAATACGGAGATCTTCGCGATACGGGTATCGACACGAAGGCGTTGGTATCAATATAAAATGTCTAAAGAAAAGCAAAATTTTAATAAATGTTTAGTGTCTTTGTAGATCCCATCCATAACGCTATGTAGAGTTCATAAGTTGAGGCGTAATATTGTTAAAATTGCACTTATATTTCTTCAAGAAATTTCAGTTTTTTCAGGTTATTCACATCTTTTTTGTTCAGATTGTTTATAAAAGTAAGTATTTTCATAATTTAATGGTGGGTTTTGCATTAAAACAAACATTATTTATAGATTATTGTAGGGGTGTGTTCAAAATATTGATCAGGATTCTAGCTAGTGCGAAGTACCGTCACAGCCCGTTACGCTATAATTTAGGGCCAGTACGCTAATTTTCTCCCCCTACGTTAAAATTTTCAATACTTCTTAACGGCATTTTAACTGGATTTATTTGAAAACTACATCATTCGTGGTGGTGGGAAAGGTCGTAGTTGCAGCTTCCGTCAGTCTGCCCAAGGGTAGTATGTAGTTTACCACCACCAGAGTGGGAATGTGAGAGCGAATGAATAACGGATCAATAACGTAAAGCACTTTGGGTGACTAGAAATGATTAGTTAATTGAATAAAGGGGGGAAAAAAGGGATTTTCACTGAAAAAAACACGACAAACAGAGAATAATATTACAACAAATCACAAAAAAGGTGCAATACAGAAAAGAAATGTATTTGGGAACTTCCACAAAAGCAGCACTGGGTTAAATGAATGAAATTATCCTCAGATCAACTTCCATTTATTTTTACATGTATTTTTTGGGTAAACTTTATATGGATCATATCCGAACAAATCTGTGAAACAAAAACCAACATGGGAATCAACTAAAGCCTGGTCAGATTTGAACTAATTTAGATTTAACGGCTTTAAAAGTAATGAGTTCACTTTGTTTCTTTCCATATCAAATATGTGCTAATGCGAGTTTAACAAGATCTGATCAATAATTCAACAACTCAGATTATCAGTCGTTCTTTTTGCAAGCACGAACGTGAAAGATGGCTTAAATATTATCAGTAAAAGTCTTAAATTTAATGTATTGAAACCTGAAACCTTTTTTTTTTTTACTTTAATAATCAATTCCAGGTTGGTTCAGCTTCGGTTCCACCACTAATCAGTGCAAATTACAGTGTTTTGTACTGATAATACTTAATATAATAACAGGATATTAACAATTGTTTGGTTTGTACGTGACTTGAATGGTTATTACATATGAATGGTCAAACCAAATAAAAAAAAAACACACAAAAATATTCAACTGTCAGTGAAAAAACCACAAAAAGCCTCACATTTACCAAGTTCAAACACTGCCTTTTCAGCATATTTGTCTTCATAAACGAGTTACACGACTCGTATATTATCAAAGCTGCTACTACTGCAGTGTTTTTTTGATCATTTGACACATTAATAAACTATTTACTTGCAGCAGAATGCATTTAATGTTGGACGTGTTGCTACAAAGTGAGCACAAAGGCACCCCGCTGTGTCCGCAGCTCGGACTCCGGCTCCTAATAATGAACTGAGAGGTTGTGTACCGATGATCCGTCATAGTTTTTTTGCAAATATGAATGTGAAATAGAGCTTAAATATCATCTGTAAAAGCATTAAATTTAATGCACTGAAACCCGCAGAAACCTTTTTTTACTTTATTAATCAAATCTACTGTTTGGATAAGCTTCGGTTCTATCACAAATCAGTGTAAATTACAGTGTTTTGTGCAGATAATACTTAATATAATAACAGGATATGGATAATTGTTTTGTTTGTGCATGATCTGGATGGTTGGATGGGTATTTCTTGTGAATGATCAAACTAAATAAGTTAAAAAAGGCAACAAAAAAAAACACGTTTACCAAGTTGAAACAGTATTTTCAGTATTTTTGTCTTAATAAATTACTTACACGTACTCATATATTATCAAAGCTGAAACTACTGCAGTGTTTTTGAACATTTGACGGATTAATAAACTATTTACTTACTTTATTAATCAAATCTAGTTTGGATAAGCTTCAGTTCTATCACAAATCAGTGCAGATTATGGTGTTTTGTACTGATAATAATTAATATTATACATTTTATTGGTATTTCCTATAAAGGATCAAGCTAAATAAGTAAAAGAAAAAGGCAAAAAACACAAAAAATTCTCACATTTACCAAGTTGAAACAGTATTTTCAGTATTTTTGTCTTCATAAATGACTTATATGACTTCTACCAGAGCAGTTTTTGATCATTTGACAGATTAATAAATGATTTACTTACTTTATTAATCAAATCTACTGTTTGAATGAGCTTCAGTTCTATCACAAATCAGTGCAGATTATGGTGTTTTGTACAGATAATACTTAATATAATAACAGAATATTAATAATTGTTTTGTTTGTGCATGATTTGGATGGTTGGATGAGTATTTCCTGTAAATGATCAAACTAAATAAGTTAAAAATTAAAAAAAAAGGCAAAAAAACACAAAAAGACTCACATTTACCAAGTAGAAACACACTATTTTCAATATTTTTGTCTTCATAAATGACTTCTATGACTTCTACCGGAGCAGTTTTTGATCATTTGACAGATTAATAAATGATTTACTTACTTTATTAATCAAATCTACTGTTTGAATGAGCTTCAGTTCTATCACAAATCAGTGCAGATTAAGGTGTTTTGTACAAATAATACTTAATATTATATATTTTATTGGTATTTCCTGTGAATGATCAAACTAAAGAAGTAAAAAAAAAAGGCAAAAATCACAATAAACCTCACATTTACCAACTTAAAACAGTATTTTTGTGTGTATAAATGACTTCTACGACTTCTACCGAAGCAGTTTCTGATCATTAGACAGATTAATAAATGATTTACTTACTTTATTAATCAAATCTACTGTTTGAATGAGCTTCAATTCTATCACAAATCAGTGCAGATTAAGGTGTTTTGTACAAATAATACTTAATATTGTATTTCTTGCGAATGATCAAACTAAAGAAGTAAAAAATAAAGGCAAAAATCACAATAAACCTCACATTTACCAACTTAAAACAGTATTTTTGTGTGTATAAATGACTTATACAACTTCTACTGGAGCAGTTTTTGATCATTTGACACATTAATAAACTATTTGCTTGCAGTAGAATGCGTTTAATGTTCGACGTGTTGCTACAAAGTGAGCACAAAAGGCACCCGGCTGTGTCTGCAGCTCGGACTCCGGCTCCTAATAATGAACTGAGAGGTTGTGTACCACTAAACACAGTCACACACACACACACACACACACACACACACACACACCCTGCCTCCTGATAAGCTGGTTTGCCCGGCTTGCCAGCGCCGCTGATGACTCCGTTTGCACAAGCGCTCCATTGTTGCCGTGCGGAGTGGACAACTGCACTTTGGACCTTTCAGTGGGAAAAGCCTTTTATTGCGTTTCCCTTAAGGGCATCCACTGTGGTTCATCTGCAACCTGCCAGCCACACACTTTAAACACTGCATTAAGGATATCTAAAGCCTGAAAACATAAACAGTAGCTGCTGCTGCCGCGATTAACTACAATCAGTTTTGCCTCTGTGCTGATTTTTCCAGACTCATAAGAAAAAAAAGAGCTGAATTATCTACGTTGTGGGGACTTGATCCACTGCTGGATGACCTTTCCCACAAAGAAATATTAAATGTTATAGTTGAGCTGAGTTAAGTGATTGCAATTTATGAGTCCATTTAACATGATTCAATACTGGATGACAAATGATTGCCTCAGTGAAGTAAAGCTCACACACACACACACACACACATCAAAATAACCCCGCTATGCATAAATACTGCGCTTTATCAAACTTAACAATCAGCTCAGTGTCTGTCTGTGAGTCTGGCTCGATGGAGGGTTGAACAGAATTTTAAAAATGCATGACGAGACTAGAAGTAGAAGGAAAGGTTGCATATTAAATATCCAGATATCCCCTTTTTTTTTTTTTTAGTTTTTTTTTCTGCTTCATTAACTCATAAAAACTCAAACATCCACTCATCCAAATGTTTAATCCACTAATGATGCATTAATTCCATCAATACATGTCAATAACGGGTGTAAAATACAGTTTTTCATCTTTTCATCATCATCAGATATGACCCATTTGGATGTTCAGAGGCTCCGTAGTTACCATGGAAACACCATCATCTTCTAGAACATTGATTCACCAGTAAAACCCATGGAGTCGGATCAAAGACAGTGGATGGAAACACTAGGTTTATGTTCAGTTAATGATGTATTTCACTGAAAAAGTCACTTTTTCCTCACTTTTCTTTGTTCTGATGTAACGACCCTTGACTTTAATCTGAGCTTTGATGAACATCAGTGAATTAAATATAGGAAAACACACAATTTCCACTGAAGAAAATGCTAAATAAACAAGACAATATTAGAATAAATGGTGACAAATCACTTAAGGAAGGTTGAATATGCATATTCAGTAATTGCTTGATCTGGTGAGTCACTTTTTCTTCACTTTTCTCTGTTTCTGATATAATAACCCTCAATGATATGAAAGTTGAAATGTCTGTTAAAGCTGTTAATTATAGGAGAGAAAATTAGACATGAAAGTGGTAATAGTCATTCATCTCAGATTTATGGGAAAATGAAGACATATGACCGCAAAATAGAATAACTTTCCCACTAGTTTGGACTTAATTAACAACGCTAAGACAATATCCATGTTAGGACTGGGGAGTATATTCAATTAATCAAGGTTTTGATGTCTGAAAATAGTGGAAAATTCAGATTCAGTTGATATATTTGCTGAAAAAGTAACTTTTTTTCAGTTTTCTCTGTTTCTGATGTAATAACCTTCAACTTTAATCTGCGCTTTTATGAACATCTACATTATCAGTGAATTAAAAGTAGGAAAATACACGATTTTCACTGAAAAAAATACTAAATAAATAAGATAATATTAGAATAAATGGTGACAAATCACCTAAGGAAGGTTGAATATGCATATTCAGTAGCTGATTGAACTGGTGAGTCACTTTTTCTTCACTTTTCTCTGTTTCTGAAAGTTGAAATGTCTGTTAAAGCTGTTAATTATAGGAGAGAAAATTAGACATGAAAGTAGTAGTAGTCATTCATCTCGGATTTATGTGAAAATTAAGACATATGACCGCAAAATTGGACTTAATTAACAACAATAAGACAATATCCATGTTAGGACTGGGAAGTATATCCAATTAATCAAGGTTTTGATGTCTGAAAATAGTGGAAAATTCAGATTCGGTTGATAAATTTGCTGAAAAAATTACTTTTTTTTCCAGTTTTCTCTGTTTTGATTAATAACCTTCAACTTTAATCTGCGCTTTTATGAACATCTACATTATCAGTGAATTAAATGTCGGAAAATACATGATTTTCACTGAAAAAAATACTAAATAAATAAGATAATATTAGAATAAATGGTGACAAATCACCTAAGGAAGGTGGAATATGCATATTCAGTAGTTGATTGATCAGGTGAGTCACTTTTATTGAATTAAATATAGGAAAATACACGATTCTGACTGAAAAAATACTAAATAAGTAAGATAATATTAGAATAAATGGTGACAAATCACCTAAGGAAGGTTGAATATGCATATTCAGTAGCTGATTGATCTGGTGAGTCACTTTTTCTTCACTTTTACTGAATTAAATATAGGAAAATACACGATTTTCACTGGAAAAAAGCTAAATACAGAGGATGTTATTATAATAAACGGTGGCTTGGGAACTGCCACCAAAGTAGCACTGGGTCTTTAAGGGTTAAAGTCAAATTGATGTGCATGGAATAGATGTTGGTCAACTGGCCAAACGGATTACGTGTATCAAATCCATTTTCCTGAGTGCATTGAAGAAGTGTCAGAATGAAACATTTTCTCTTTAGCCCCTTAAGGTCCAAGATTTCTTCCTCCCGCTGTATAACACGCTGCTTACCCTGCAAAAACAGGCTGCAACACGCCGCTAAACGTGGCCTGAGCTTTAAATTATCCCCGACACAATCCACATATTTGATTCAGTGTGCAGCCAGAAAAAGAGTTACATGACTTTCAGTCCTCCAGCTCAGACTATAAAGAAACAATGTAGCCTACTTTGCACACTCCTCGCTGCTCTCTTTTCAGCCACATCCTCTTGGATTTTATGACTCTGGTTAAAATGCAACCATTAAATATTCATGTGCGAGGGCTTTCACCCGTGAAGAAGTTCCCCCCTTTTCTCCCAGCTTTAGAGAAAGTGAGAAACTTTTTGATTTCAACTGACAGGAGCTAAATATTAAAAAAAGAAGCTTTGGGAGTTCAACTAAGTGTAGACCGTACGCTTAGGCTCAATCCCATTTTATCCCTCCATATTGTGCGTTCAGGTGAAGGGGTAGGGATGTCTCCATTCCTGATGAGTCAGGGGGGAGGGGCTAAGGGGTTCTTTTTGACCCTTAAAAACAAAGATTTTTCCAGGACCGCGCCACAAACAGAGTAAGTTCCCATAATTCTGTTCCAATCATCGGCAGGATGGAGGTAAACACAGCAGAAAGGAGCAGCGGCGATGAAAGAAACACACAAACGTACACATTTTCTTTGTAAGTAATCATTAGACCGTCCGATTAATGTCATTTCAGTCTATTATGGACCACTTGTTTATGACAAACGTAGAAAAATTTTTAATGCGTCATCTCTCTTGAGTATTTCTGCGGTTTACGGTTCTGCAAAAACATGACCAAAGCCCAAACAACACAGACGGTTACAGTTGCTGATTTCGTGAACAAAGTTGCTGCATGTTTTTATAGCGCGATCGATGACTGCTGATGACGTAACAGGTCTCGAAGGACAGTCTCATTTCATAGGGGAATATTTCGACTCCATTTTGCGCATTCGGGTGAAGGGGTGTCTCGATTTCACAATGAGCCTGAGGGTTCTGTTTGACAGTCGAAGGGAGATTTTTCAGGACCACGTTACAGACAAAGAAATTTCCCATAATTCTGATTGAATCGGCGAGATTGGAGGATGCTTAAAAAAAACTGTGAGAACGGTCTCCGAAGTGTTTGGTCTCCACACACCTATACAAAAATGTTGTTTGTTAAGGACATTGAGAAGTTCGTGGCTAAAAATAGTAAGGGCAAGTCGGTTGTGTGGAACCGAAGTTTCCGATGAAGACCAAACCATTCCTTGATGCAAAGGCGATATCAGTCAAAGACATCAGCACAAACAACTTATTTCAACATCTCAAATATCATCACCACCACCCTGAACCGAAAAACAAGACTTTAGAGGGAAAAAAAACAGGATTTTATTTTTGTCCAAAATCACACAACCCTAGCGTCTTCTCTTTCAAGTATTTTTGCAGTTGATAGCCACAATAAGATGCCCAAAGCCCATGCAACAGAGGCAAATACAGCTGCTGACGTCATTGGGTATTTTTTCGCAAACAACATTGTCACGTCTTTTTATAGCGCAATCGCTGACCGCTGATCATCTGACAGGTCTCAATGGGTCGCCTCATTTCATAGCGAAATATTTCAACTCCTACCACTTGCTAGTCCATTTCAAGGGGTAGTGCCAAGTGCAAGGACCAAGGGGGAGGGGTAAGGGGTAAGGGGGAGGGCTGAAAATGAGGCACGGGATAGGACCTTACTCCGATATCCACGCCTCGCCGTTCTTTCCGGCTTTCATCTATCTGCGCTGTCCTTAAAATTTCACAATGTACCCAGAGTCCTGTAGAGTGCAGAGCAAATTAGCATGACAATACAAACGGGAAAGATTAATGAAAACAAATACTCAGCGGCTGAACAATGACTTATTGAAAATGGATGGTTGACAATCACACCAAGGAGAATGGCGTGTTTTTTGACTCATCAGAGCAACACATGCATCATGAAGTCTATCTCTGCAAAAATATTCCTCATTAATTTTTCACTTGTTGTTTTGGCTGCCTATTATGCAAAACATCTCCTATCAGCTGCAAAAGTAACGGCACAAATAATTCATACGCTCCCCCTCAGAAATCCATAATATATAGCGAGTTAAAGCGTCTATAAAAGATTAAGGATGAAATTATGTCTTCAGGTATATACAGCAGCGTAAACAGGCTCAAATGTAATTTTGCTGCAGTGAACATTAGGGAAATTTTAAAGGCCCTATTTGGGTAGATGTGTTTCGCATACAAATCGAGGGATGCAACATTCACGGGCTTCTCCAAACAAGACGTTTTGTAGACAAATAAAGCTCCGACATGAGAGGCTGCTCGCAAACCGCGGTTGTGTTCAAAGCGGCGGAAAGGATGTTACAATGACTGGATGGAGATTTAACTACCGTGAATACACAAGTGCAGAAGAAACTACTGTGTCAGGAAGGTTTTAATCACTATGAATCAGCTTTCATACCACTCACTAATAAATTATCAACTCAACTTAGCATTAGTATGTTTAGGAATCATATATTGCTTTGCCAATGTAGACAAACCGTTAAAATTCAATGTAAAGATATGCTTATATAAGTAAGTAATAAGTATGCTTTTAATTAATTACAATTTTGATTTTATATATCTAATGTTAGGACCCAATATTAACTTTAAAGTCTTTGAAAAGGTTTAATAAGCATCTTTGGGTTATTTATACACTAAATTATATACATGTTTCGAATTTGGATTTTTTAATTTTTTTTGTTTTTTGGCCTTTTGTGTTGATACAGTAAGGTTAAGTGAAAAAATAATAGGCAGATGAGATAGATGAAGCTGTGCTGAAAAAAAAGATATCAAACATGGATATAATAAACATTTCTTTACATACTATATAAAGGAAAAATCAAGTGCTCAAAAATGGCCAAAATAGGCTCAGACCCCTAAGGGTTAAGAAACACTTTAAGTAGATGCATCATTATCTGTTGTAAAATAATAACCTTTGAATTTACTGTGAGTTTTCATGAACATTTACATGATCAGTAAATAAAATATAGGCAAAAATATGTGATTTATACCGAAAAAATTAAAAATACAGAGGATAATATTGGAATAAACGGTGATGAATTACTTAAGAAAGGTTTAAAAAAAAGAGACAAATTCCATGTGGGAACTGCCTTAAAAGTAGCCCAGGGTCTTTAGGGGTTAACTTTTATTCTTGACACTTTTTACACCTGTATTTAGAACCTGATAGAAAATCTTAGCCGAAGTTATTCCGTAAATGATTATGTGAAACATGACTTCATTCATTCATCTGTTTTTATCAAATATTAACATGATGAGGCCATTACCAGGGTTTGCACTGCCTTATTCAGGGTTTTTTTCCCCGGACTTTTCGGGTTTGTTAGAAAAGCGATCAGAAGTCATACGTTGCATCGCTTTGATAAAGTACAGTGTTTACAGGCAGAATTCCGTATATTGCTAATAATCAGGATGTTTCTGCGGAAAAGACAGCGATCGTATGATTGTTCTTCAGTTTCTCTCATCAGTCGACAGAAATCTCTCCTGCGTCTGCATCGAGCGTCTGATCGAAAAGAGCGGGAATCAAACGGACGATGTTTTCCACCGAGTTTGAAGGCGGCCATTTGCCAGAAACGAGAGTCAAACTTTCCGCCGCCGCTCATCACCATCTTTGATCCTGGACAAATAAGAAAACACACACACACACACAAAAAAAGTCGAGGACGGCTTGTGAAACACGCAGGCTTTCAGAGGCACTCTTGTACTCCTGGAACGCTGCCCGCTCTTTTGAAAGGGATTTCTTCAAAGCAAACGCCACTGACATTAGCCATTCTCCTCCCAATTAAAATTTATTGGAAACATCCAGGGAATACTGCGCGGCTAATATCGCCGCCGCCGGCTTGTCAAAAAACAAACAAATACAGCGATCACAGGGACAAAAAAGAATCCGTCGCCATCCTTTCGAGTTCATAACCAGCATTTAATCCGCAGTAATGATTTACAATATGACAAGTCAGACAAAATTTACTGTGACAGATTGAATGGGACTCAACATAAATATAATTACAGCTCACATGATCCTCCCCACCTCCCTCCTGCAGGCGAAGACACACAAAGAGGAAGCAGGATACGCAGTCTTGAGAAAGAACCCACCAAAACAACGCAAAAAAAACGTCCTAAGAAGTGTCCGAGATGTACAGGATTGACGTGTAAAGTGTCGACAGCTCTTATCACAGGTGAACTTTTCATTGAAAGAACTGTTAAATGATCAAAATAAGAAAATATAAGTAAAACCAGTGGTGCTGTGGCTAACCAGGATGTTCTATAAAGAATCAGTAACTTAAATGTGTAAGTTTTGCCTGTTCTGGTGCCATGTTAGAGTGCTGTGGTCTGGATGTAGGTCAATGTCCCAATAGAAGTGGGCGGTACTTTCACTGGAATACTCAACCAATTAAATTAAAGTCCATATATGACTTCCTATCGGTGCTCAATAGTAACTATATTGATATCTCCGATCATTTCCGTGCTATAAGCCATCAAAACATGGCCCGTTTTTGAGAAATTCATCAAAAATCGAAATTTCTCGAACAAACCTTGCGAACTTTGTAGGTATTGTCCTGACGAGGATACGTGTAAACTTTGAAATGAATCTGACCAGTAGCTTTGGAGAAAATGGTTGCAATATAGACATTGTTGACCTTGAGAGTTTAACCTTTCAGGGTCACTAAAGGTCAAAGGTCATGGCTCATAATGAAAGTCCATGTATGACTTCTTACCAGTGACTCAATAGTAACTACGTTGATATTTGTAACCAGTTCCAGTTAGGAGCCATCGAAATATGCCCCATTATAAGTAAAGGCTAATTTTTGGATATTTTAACATTTTGTCAATAATCAAAATTTTTCAAAACCGTGAACAAATTTAAAAAAACAAAGCGCTATATAAAATCAGATATGAATCCGACCTGTAGTTTCCGAGAAGATTATTGAAATCTACATATTGGTGACTTTGTTTGACTCTTCAAGGTCACTCGAGGTCAAAGGCCACGGCTCAAAATTAAAGTCCATATATGACTTCTTACCAGTGCTCAATAGTGACTCAAAATATGGCCCGATTATAAATAAAGGCTAATTTTTGATATTTCAAAAAAAATTATCAAAAATCCAAATTTCTCAAAAACACGAACAAATTTGACAGATATTGTCTTGACAAATCTAAAATTGGAAATCAATTCGACCAGTAGTTTCAGAGATGATTGTTGACGTTGGTGACATTGTGTTTGACTTCAAAGTCACTCAAGGTCAAAGGTCATGGACCCAAATGAAAGTCCATATGTGACTTCTACCAGTACTCAATTGTAACTATATTAATATCTGTAACAATTTCCATTTTATAAACCATAAAAATATATTATATTCTAAATAAAGGCACATTTTTTTCCCCCTCAGGTCCCAAATATGAACTCGGGGGAAAACAGTCTTGATTTCCAGCCACCGTTTTCATGCATGTTGGCGAAGTCGCCGCCAGGCTTTCAGATCGCCGTTGGCTGCTTTACACAACTCCTGGAGCAGCTCGGCTTTGTTTGATGGCTCGCGATCATCCATCTTCCACTTGATCCCATTCCAGAGGTTTTCAATGGGGCTCAGAGCTAAGAATTTTGGAGTGGTGGCTTTAATTTTTTCCCAGACTGAATGAATTATGGGGGATATTAGCAGATGAATGTGGCACGGACGCCTTGTAAGTGCCACAATAAGCCGCGATATCATCACAATGCTGACGTTCAATAACAACGCTGTCAAATTTAGGCCATTCTGTCACAGTGACGAATAAAGACGTCAATAAAAAAGGACTCGTAGCTTCCTCCAGTTACTATGAGCACGACCTGTTATTTATTAAACAGACTGATATGTAGATTAAAAAAAAAAAAAACAGAATTATGCATTTTCTAATATTTCCCTGTGGTCTACATAAACTGTAAATGTTCTGCTTGGGTCTGAATTCTTCTTTAATTCAACTCTACAGGTGCGTCTTCAACACTATTTCTGTGTAATGACACCAGGAAGGTCATATTTAAATACACTAGACCACGCCCCCTTCATGATTTTAGCTGTTCTGCTTTGTCACGTTCAACCAAAAACTGAACATTTTAGGTGATTGGCTCCAAGTTTGGACATATTTTCAGTTTTTACTATGAACAATTATGTCAGAGAAATGTTCCTCGGAAGTCTTGACCTTATATGTGCAAATGTTGTGATGTAACTAGTTATAACAAATTAAGCAAAAATTAAAACAGGTTGGAGAAATCCACTTGATTTTTCCTATATTTAATATAAAGATAGTTTTGCTGCAGCTGGAGGGTTCAACTTCTAACTTTACGAACTATTAAAGAGTCCAAATACACAAATAAATGCACCACAGACTAATAATAAAGGTGGGTTTAGATAAATATAAGCACTTTTAAATGTCAAACACCAGTATAAATCCTGCCTCATGTTGCAGATTTACACAATGTTCAGGGTTTGGACACGTTTTCCAAACAGTTTTAAGGTCGTCTTATCACTGGGGTAAAATACATACAGGAATATTTGTACTGAGGTTTATTTTTTTCACCTTTTATTACAATGATGTACATTATATTATGTGATAAACCTAAAAAAAATTATGTTTCACACCAGCAAGAAGTTTAGAATTGCAATTTATTTTTCAAAATCTATCACCTGTCTGTAAGTAACTTTAGTTTGAGTTAAGATTAAATATAAAATCACATCACAGTTAGAATTACAGGCGCTTCAACTGAAATTCAAGCACTTTTCATACTTTAAACCCTGAAAAACCTGCCTCGTGTTACTGATTTGTGTCATTTCAGGGTTTGTACATATTTTTTATCTTCAAATTCGAGTATTTTTCAGGTACTTTTAAGGGGCATCTTCCAACTTTTTCCAGCAGAGCACCAGGAAAAGTACAAACCTACAGGAATAAATACACTAACAAATGTACTTTTATTCACTTTTTAGCACAATTATGAACATTGTATTATCCTATCAACATCTAAATTATGTTTCATAACAGCAAAAAGTTTAGAAATTAAAGAACACAATGTTTTTTCCATTACATTTGGCTGATGCTTTTAGTCAAAGTGACTTACAAGGTATAGGGATTTAAACTGGCAACCTTGCGCACCAGTCAGCAGTGTACACCACTAAGCTATTCAGTCACTCATCCAGAAAGAAAGAAAAAAGAAAAAAAGGGAAGCCACTTGGTGTTCTTCAAAGAAACTCGCTGAAATTGAGAAAAAAAATGTACCTGGAGTCGACACCTGCTAACTTTATTTTTTTGACAATTTTTTAAAATTATTTTTCCAAATCTATCACCTCTGTGTAAGTAGTTTCGGCTTGGCACCGAACCTGGCAGAGTTCATATAAAAACATAAATAAATCACATCACAGAATTAGAATTACAAGCACTTTCCAGACCTTAAAAGAAGCATTTTAAAGGATTTCAAGCACCCGTACCAGCCCTTAAAATCCTGCCACGCGCTAAAGTTTTTTGTGAAATTAAAAGTGCGTCGAAGGTGAACGCAGCTGTGTACGAGTCCGACTGCGCCGGGAGAAACGGCAACTCACTGGGGTGATTCTCCAAAAGAACGCCAACATACTCCCCCCCTCCCATCCTAGATTAGGTTTCACATTCCTGCCTCACAAATAACACACACACACACACACACGGAGGTGGAATGAGACACAGACACTTTTTGTTGAGACACTTTTGACCTCAGACTATTTCATCTCTCTGATGATGTTTACACCATGAGTCAAACACTGAGGACGTCTTCTCCCTTGTTCTTCGTCCAAAACCTCATTCTCACCACCTCACATACTCCCATCATGCATCATTCCCATTATGCTAATGCAGCTAGGGATGGGAATGGAGAACTGGTTCCCAGTAGCTCTGTTCATGGGAATGGTTAGTCGTCTCGCTTAACCGATAAAAACTCAAACATCCACCGTCGACCAAAACCATTTAATACCCGTTGATCCAACACATGTACCGTATGTTCTGGAGTATAAGTTGCACCAGCCATAAAAGGAAAAGACATAAATAAGTCGCACTGGAGTATAAGTCGCATTTTTTGGGAGAAATTTATTTGATAAAATCCAACACCAAGAACAGACATGTCATGTTTAAAGTCAATTATAAATAAAAATACAATAGAGAACAACAGGCTGAATAAGTGTACAGTATGCTAACGTTACATGACGCATAAACAACCAACTGAGAACGTGC
>JAPSES010000109.1:7530631-7548059 GCA_029822895.1 Maxillicosta whitleyi | reverse complement strand
CCCCCCCCCCCCCCCCCCCCCCCCCCCCCCCCCCCCCCCCCCCCCCCCCCCCCCCCCCCCCCCCACACACACCGACTTCATCTCTGAACTAATCACAGGTGTAATATCTTAATCTGCAAAGACCTGCTGTAAATTCTCCAGAGCCTTGCACTCTTTGCCCGGTACAAAAACATTCCTTCAGAATGCTCTTTGACTCAGACAAGCTGCCTAGTGACACACATCCTTTATGGAGGGCGCCGGGCTTACCCCGCTTTCTCCTTACTCCTTGAAAACAGTCCCGTCAGGGCTGTTCGTTCAACCTAGAAGTTTACGTAGCCCGGCAAAGACAACACAAAAAGGACCTTGAGCGAAATCTACACAAACCGCCGAGGAAGAGCAGGCGGTCGCTTACTTACTCGCTGGCCTTTTTCCTGTTAAAGTGCTTAAAAAGGCTTTCCGTTCGCAGGAGCCGCTCGCCGCGAGTGGAATTCCCAAGCCGAATCAATAACATTATGACATTATACACCAGCTAACGGCCCTGTTTACCAGCTACTTAAGCACACATTGTTGGTAAAAGAGGGATCAGGCTGCAAACCTTTGGGATCAAAATGATGCAATATGTCAAAAACAGGTAATTATCTGCGCTCTTTTGAGTGTCAAATAATGCCGTGGACTGTTCTGGAAGACAAAAGGACCATCGGTGTAATGCAGACAATATCTCGGTAGGTGAGTGTGGCCAGTTGACACGCACTAGCTCTGGGTCTCTTCGCAGGCGAGTGGTGCTGCCGGAGGTAATGAGGCCTCTTGTGTGTCCTCTCTGATCTGAGAGTTGAATAATTTCCCATGTGGCACAGCCATTTCCAGCTTCCGCCTTTGCTCTCACCTCGTCGGGTGGGTGGAAAGGCGAGAGCGAAAACTCCCACCCCGAGCTGAAAACGTGTTGCCATTGTCAATCCAACGGTACCACGCACACACACATACGCGCGCACAGACCTTCAGCTGGCGGCCATCCAGACCAAAATATGTTTAACTCAAGAAAGAATGTCGTCCATTCAAGTCGCAACTGAATATTGTCTTGTGTTGTTCTTTTTGCAGTTTTATTCCGCTGCCTTCCACTGGTCAGTAGGAAACACAGTTAATAAATGGTCTACTTCAGCAGCCAGACACACGTGCTGGGTTGCAGCTCTCTGTTTCAATGTGTCTTTTGTTTGACGGCTGGTGTTTCAACATCCTCAACTTGAATAGAAGAAGGTCAGCCTGGTGGGGTCTGCCCCTTGGTTATTCAGGAGCCCAACCTGGGGCCCCACTTTGGCGGGGTGACTGTGAAGGGACTGAAAAGGGTGAAGGGGACAGAAAACCTCCTCCTCCTCCTCCTCCTCTTCCTCCTTTTCTGCCTACATCTGACAACTCCCTGAACTCTAATCGATGGGAGATGGAGGTTTTTGAAGAGCTCAATCAGCGTTTAATCGCACGTGGCTTTCGAGTACTTCTGATTAAAACTCGGCAATTTTTGGAGCCATCAAAAGACCAGGTGCTGGAAAGATGGCAGACTCCAACGCTGAGTGAAAGTTGAGAAATCATGACAGTCTTGAGTTATTTCATCCTAACTGTTAGTAGAAGCGAAGACCGCCGGGTTATATGTCAGCAATGTAAACAAGAAACTGACACCGGGGTCCGAACGGGCTGTCGTGCATGTACAGGAGGCACATTAGGATGATGCAGCCAGGGAGGAGAATGAACTTTTCGACAACATAACAACAACAGGAAGAGCTCTCCTGGACATCTCTGCGAAAGGAGACAAGAAACATCTGCACGTGTGTTTGTTTGCCTGTCTGATGCTCCCAAAATGGGACGTTTTCGACTGCAGATAAAGTGCATGTATGTGTGTATACATGACTCAAACTCACTCTTTCTCTTTCTCTCTCTCTCTCTCCTTCTCTCTGTCATTGACAATGGTTAGGAAACAGAGCCGGGAGCTGTGTTTGGCTTACTTTTTTCCACTTGGCCATGCTTTTTGGCTTCCTGGCCAGATGTACAGCAGTGAAAAGGAGCCCAGTTCTGTATGAGAGGAGGCCCCCTCAATTCCAACTGGTTCCACAGTCACCAGGATTTTTTTTTTTTTTTTTGCATGTTTGTTTTTGGGAAGAGAACTTGTTATATGTGAAGCAGTAATAACCCCCACCATCAATAAAAAAAAACAGCAGCAAAGTTCAATTATGCACATTTTTGACATTAGATTCCAGGAATAATGCGCGCAATGCAGTGACCATCCACGCATCCACAGTTCTCCTGCAGCCTCTGCGTGTATCACCTCGACTATTAAAGCCAGATTAGAGCAGCCATGTGCTTTGTGCGCATCAGAAAAGCAAACCAGACCCAACCAAACCAAACCCAACTCTACGTCTAAATCACGCCACGCAAGACACATCACATCTCGCGCGTGATTCATTCTGCAAAGCCGAAAAAGAAAAGAGGACAAAAAAAAAAACCCCGCACACGTTCTGCTTCTGTTTCTGCTACTACCGTGGATCCTTCCGAGCCCCCGACGCGCACAGATCAACGCGGCATCTGTTACCAACGAAATGCACAACCTGCTTGAACAGCCCCGGCGGTTCAATCCCCGACGGCGTGTTAGTAAATAATCCCAAATCATAATAATAATCACCACAATAATGATAATAGTAACAACAAAAGCTGCAGGTTTATTATTACAGGCACCGAACGCGCTCCGCCGTGCCAGTCCAAGCGGTCACCCTATTGTTGGGAAACAAAAATCTGAGCCAAAAGTGGAAACAAAACCTCCCCGAGACAAGAGGCTTCGCAGTCGAGACACTGACTGAGGAGAACAAGCGACGTTTAAGTTTGCAGCTACTCACCGGGTTATTACGCGCAGAAACTCCTCGGTAATTTTCGGCTCCTGTTTTTAAATATCTTCCCCCCTCACGGCCACTGAGAACGGGCTCAACGTCAGTGGGTGAGTAACTGAATAGACTCGGAGAGAGCGCAGTAAGTTGAAGTGTCAAATTACATTGGCTATTCTATTACCAAAGGGACCCACGGTCGGTGGCTGCTGACAAAATGTGTCGCGGATTTCCGAGGAGAAGCCATGAGGACAAGAAGCAAGGAGCCGGACTGTCGCTCAAAAGCCTCCGTGTGGTGGACTGGATCCGCCGGAGCGACCCGGGTCTACCGCAGTGTCCGGATGGAAGAGCCCGTTTACGCACGGAAATGCACCGCGCCAAATGGAAACAAGTGGAGTAAATAAACATGACGGGTTCAGGAACTGCGGCCATGGCTGAAATAGGAAGTGGCTGCACATGAATACAACAGCAGAAGACATACAACCCCATATCTATAGGAATTATGTTGCATTATATTATATATATGAAAATATAACTTAATAATAATAATAATAAATGTGTGGAATATGCCCAAAACATGTTTGTGCATACATACTGCTCCAGTTTCTAATGAGTATTAAAAGGCTTTTTCATACATTCCCATATATACACACATACTGTACATCAGTTAACACAATAACACACAGAGTCCCAGTTACACTTTATTTATGAAGAATATCACAAACATTTCATTAAAACAACTAAACCTTTAACCAATAAATACGTTTTAATGTAATTTAAAATATTAATTTTATTTTTTGTCACTTCAAATGTACACGCCTGTTGATATATAAAAATATAACTTCATAATAATGTATAAAATCCTGATTTTTTTTAAAGTTATACATGCATCCCTTGTTTCTTATGACTTTTGTTTATATTCTTCAGTTTATTCTAAATTTGACTCACAGAAAAGCCAGTCTATATCCATTAAATGTATCTAATTCAATACATTCAAACGTAAAAATGTCCATATAATATAAACTAATAGTGACAGAGTCAATATAATAGTAATTAAAAAAACATCTTATTTGTTTGCTGCAATCAAACTTCATTTATTAACCTCTGGTGCAATTAATGGAGGTAAAAAAAAAAATGCTTGAAATAATTATAACGTTGTTTTTATTAATGGGACGTTTATTAGACGGCAAAAGGGGGCAACGTACACGCGCGCGCACAGGGGATCCACGCGTGCCTTGGACGTGTGATCCGCCTCGGAGGAGACGCCACCCTCCGTGTTTTGCAGGTCGCCGCTCTCTGATGGAAAGCTCTGAATAACAAAGACATGTTTGAGAGCAGCAGCGGCATCAGCAGCAGCAGCAGCAGCAGCAGCAGGCTGGGCTGAGCGCTGACGTCAAGGAGCCATGACTGTGCCAAGCAGCATCCAGACTCCAGTACGCACGCACGCACGTACACGCACGCGCACAACACAAACACACGCTGACCCGCAGCTGCCACCGATGACCTGTTTGTCAGAAGTTATCTTTTAGACGAGTCACCCTGAAACACAACATCCTGCCTGCTGTGTGACTGACTCGTCAAACTTGTGATGCGTTCAGGGTCACACTGGACTCTCACCATTCTTATTATATTAGAAAGCTGGTACATTCACTTGCTCCTGGTGTGATTGGCCCCTTGCTTTGCTCTGCCTTTCTGGCCTGTGTCTCTACCCCAGCTGTCTAAAGTTAGGGGGAGGGATGGGCTGGAACAATAGGCGCCATTTGTCCTGCTAAAAGGTGACAGGAAGCATTGATTTCAGCCTGTTCCAGGGTTGTAAGCCATCCCTGAATTGGCTAACGTGAATATTTCCACTAACAGAGGGCTGGAGAAGTTTAAAGCCATGGCATTAGGATGTGGGAGGAATCTGTTGACTCCTCTGCGTTATCCAGTTTTCAATTAACCTCTTCGTGACTAACAGTTAGATTTATAAAAGAGAGAAAAAAAAAACATGTTTTATTTAATGTCTGCGCCTCAGTTTTACACACGTTTTATTTTGTATTTTAAAACTCTTTGGAAACGCAAAGACAAAAATAAAATGACATTAACATCAAGGGTGTCGAAGTCATTTTAGATCAGGGGTCACATGCAGACGAGATTGATGAGACCGGTGCAATAAAAGCCCATAAATAATTACTTTAACCACATGTTTGTTTTAGTACAAAAAAGTAAAATGACTTTAATGTGCTTAGAATTACAAAAAAAATGTTAGCAATGTTAGCAACCTGAACTTTCTTAAGTATTGGATACGATATGTTACATTGTTTTACACAAAAATAAAACATGACATTAACATCAAAGGGCGTCGAACTCATTTTAGATTTCAGACCGCTGCAATAAAAGCCCGTAAATAACGACAACTACACATTTGATTTAGTACAAAAAAGTAAAATTACTTTATTAATATTACAGAATTACAAAAAATGTTAGCAACCTGAACTTTCTTAAGGATAATTTTATGCCTTATCTTAGCTTTTACATGTGTATTCCAACTCACAGTGGATCTAAAAATACACAAAACATTTAGTAACAGGCAGAATATTGTTTAATAAAATGCAGGTTATTAGATTTTTTCTTTTTTGTGAAAAGATTGTTTACAAGAGTAAAGTTTTATAATGGGATTTTTAACATGACATCACATTGTTTTGCATTTTTAAAGTCTTTGAAAGTGCAAAGACAAAAATAAAATGACATTAACATGAAGGGTGTCAAACTCATTTTAGATCAGGGGTCACATGCAGACAAGTTTGATCAGACCGGTGCAATAAAAGCCCATAAATAATGACTTTAACCACATGTTTGTTTTTTAGTACAAAAAAGTAAAATGACTTTAACAGACATAGAATTACAAAAAAAAAAAAAGTATAATATTATGCCTCATCTTAGCTTTTACATGTGTATTCCAACTCTTGTCACAAATATACAAAACATATTTAGTAACAGGGAGAATATTCACAAAATTTGACTTATTTTTCTTTATAAATTTCAGGTTGTTCATAGATTTGTTTGTTTTTTCTTCTGTTTTGTGAATGGATTGTTTATACAAATAAACAGTTTCATAATGGGATTTTTAACATGACATTACATTGTTTTGATCATTGTTTTGTTATTGTTTTGATTGTTTTAATTATAGGTTATTGAACTGAATGCGACCCTGAAGTGACAAAACAGTTCCTGATGTAATTAGTAAAGACACTGTGTTTACGGGAGTAAATATGGAGAATTGTGACTTTTGTCGCATTTTAATGACGTAAAGTTCAGATAAACGCGACCGTTGCCGTTCAGCCTGAAGTCGCATTGGGTATCGGGTTTTAGGAACACACATATGAACGTGGCCTGGATCGTAGGTAAATAGACAACATCGGATTCATGCTGTCATTCATGTCTTTAACAGATCGGATACAGGTCACATATGGGAAAAAAAATCGGATTTGGAACACATTCGCCTACCGTCTGAACGTAGCCTAAATATCTGTTGGCTAATCTCGCCTTGTACTTGATAAAATGATCAAACTCCATTGTGGACATTAAGGGGTTACTTTAAGCTCTGCGTGCTCAGCGGGTAATTTTAGGAGGGTGCCATACAAACAAGTTGCGTAGTCACCTTTCTGAAGCCCTCCATCACCTCGTGTGATCTTTTTTTAACAGGTGGAGTTTCCCAGCTGTCATGTACGATGTTAAGATGAGAGATTAAGTTGAAAGTTCACTCGCGATCCAAGAGAAATGTGCCGGGGAAAAAGGACGCCTCCATCTGCTGAGTTGCGCTTGTGAGAGAAATGTAGAGGAAAATATGCTTTCAGGATACAGGGAGTGGAACAAATAAGCAAATTAAATAAAAACTTCAGTTATTTGTATAAATGTACCTATAAAGTAAATGGTCTAGATATAAAATAGGAATTTGGCTTTTTATCTATAAAATTAGCTTCACTCGTGTCATAAAATGTTCACTAATAATTTTATCTACTCCTTTAAAATGCTCAAATAAGTTATTCAGATCTATATTTTATGTCATTCTGTTATATTTTAATGAGCGGAGGGTATCCAAATGGATTTACTAAATTATTTTAAGGCCTTAAAAGCAATGTCCTCTGGGAGCTATATTCTTTTACAAATTATTACTGGCATTTTGGCAAATTAAGCTATTATATCTTGTAGATTTAAAGGTTAACAGTAGCACGTGCAGTCGTAAAAATGCAAAAAAAAAAAAAAAAAAAAATGTAGATTGTGATGAACTCAAAAGCAATGGCAAGGTTTTCACAGAAGTCAGTGTATTGTTAATGTCATCATGGATGTAAACCAACACAGTCGTTAGCTTAGCATTAGCATCTGAGTTCAACATAAATTACAGGAAAATTCTGTAAACTGTACATGAATTAGGCTAATGGTTTATCAACTGTTTTTGTGAAGTCTTCAGATGGATGTTAATTTAATTTTTTTTCAGAGTTGGTGAAGAGTGAAGGATGAATCTGTAATTTACTTAAAATACCAACAACACTGCCCATTGATGTCGCATTAAATACCACTAGTTATTTTCAGTAGCTTAATAAATATTAATGTGATATGGTTGTGTTTGCTAAAAAATGTCAAAGTTGTGACATAAGTAAACACACTAATTACCCCTACCTGCACTAATTAGCATGCTAGCTAACAGACCATGCAGTTCAATACAGATGATGCTCATGTAGCTAATGGTGCCAACTGACCTACTTATGGTAATTAAGTGCCAGTAAAATTCAGTACAGAATTCAGTGATGGCTTTGTTAGTGTAACTGTTTAAATATAACTACAACAAAACTGTCAGTTGTAAGTTTTATTAAATGAAGAAGAGCTCTGTATCTCCAACTCAGCAGCCAAGCTAACGCTAGCTTACAAAACCCACACAATGCACTCCACACAAAAACTACAGGAAACTTTCATAAACCGTTCATGAATAATTGGTTTATGGACTGTTTTTGTGAAGTTTTGAGATGGGTATTGTTTTATTGTTTTTTGAGTTGGTGAAGAGCCATAATTTGCTTGAAAAAAATGTCAACATCACCCAATAATACCACTAATATTTTTAGTAGCTGAATATTCACATGTGGTTGTGTTTCATTAAAAAAAATGTCAAAAGTGTGGAATAAATAAAAACATTAATTACTCCTACCTGTGATAATTAGCATGCTAGCTGACAAATCTGCAATTCAATACACATGGATGCTAATGTAGCAAATGGTGCTAACTTATCGTTATGATAAATAAGTGATTTGACAGAATAAACTGATGAATTCATTAGTGTAATGATTACATGCAACTACAACTAAACTGTCAGTTGGCAACAAAAATAAGTTTTTATTAAATAAAGAAGACCTCTTTATCTCCAAATCAGCAACCAGGCTAATGCTAGCTTACAAAGCCTACACAGCACAGCCCACACACAAATTACAGGAAACCTACATAAACTGCCATGTTTTTGTGAAGTTTTGAGATGTATGTTGTTTTATTGTTAGTGAAAAGTGAAGGATGAATTCATAATTTACTTAAAATAATGACAATATTGGTTAATAATGTTGTATTAAACACACTTATTATCTTTAGCAACTTCATAAATATTAATATGTGTGGTTGCTTTTCATAAGTGTCAAAGATGGGAAATGAATAAATATACCAATTATCACTACCTGTGCTAATTAGCATGCTAGCTAACAGACTGTGCAATTCAATACAGATAGATGCTAACATAGCTAACAGAACCTAGTTATGGGAAATAAAAGGCAGTAAAATTCATGACAGAATCCACTGATGGCTTCATTCATGTAACTCATTAACCATAATTATGACAAAACTGTCAGTTGAGGACAAAATAATTTATTAAATAAAGAAGAGCTCTGAATGTCTGACTTAGCAACCAAGCTAACGCTAGCTTACAAAGCCCACACAGCGCAGCAGATGCAGACAATATCACCTGTTGATATCAGGTGAATTCTAAAAAAAAATATACTGACTCATATTCATTGTCATAGAGATCAGAATCTGTTTTTGTACCAGGCTTTAAAAACATTTTTCTTTCTTTCTTTCTTTTAAAATTCCAGTCTACTTACATTTCAGATGAATTCAGTCACAGTCCATCTCGTTTTAGGAATGTATTGCATGTTTTATGTAGTAAAATGAAAAAAGAATCCAACTTTATTAGTGTCAGTTCTGTCTATTATGAAATATTCTTAAAGGATATGTCTCCTTCTTTTATAAAGTGACCTGTCAGACCTGCGATCACAGCGCTGTGACACCTTCAGTCTGTGCAACTTGTGACGTCTGTGATGTTCTCCAGCACAAAGCACATAGATCCAAATATAGAGGGAACTTTTCCTTATCACAACTGGGTCAAGGAGACTGAGTCAAAAGCAGTCTGTCAGAGAAATACTTCAGAAATGATGCACTAAGTTCTGTTCGGCGGTGTGACATCAGATTTACCCAGCATGCTCTACTGCTTGTGGTTAACACTATCACCCCTAATAGGACAGTCCTCATGTGTTTTTGGTGGAAGAAATATTTGAATGCGTCATTTAAGTAAAAAGATAAACAAAACAACAACAAAAAAAACTGTACAATGCAATACAACTTAAAGTACCAATATCTATTTTTATATTTACTGACTTGGGATTTCCATTATTTATTTATTTATTTTTTTCTCCCAAGACAGTCAAATATTATTGACAACAACATTGATAAACATGTGCAATATTAGTAGTGTTTGATTTTAACCCATAAAGACCCAAACAGCCTCTGGTGACCAAAACCTTAACTTCCTTTAACTTACGAACCACTAATCCTATCAATTCATGTAAATAATTGGTGTAAAATGCAGTTTTTCATCTTTTCACGGTCATCAGATATGACTCGTTTGGACGTTCAGAGGCTCCTAGTTACCATGGAAACACAGTCATCTTCTACAACATTGATTCACCAGTAAAACCCATGGAGATGGATCAATGACAGTGGATGGACACACTTTTATTTTACTAATTTTACTGAAAAAGTCACTTTTTCTTCAGTTTTCTCTGCTTTTGATGTAATAACCCTCAACTGTACTCAGAGATTTAATGAACATGTGCATAATTGCTCAATTAAATACAGTATAATGCACCAATTTTACTGAAATAACACACACAAAAGAAGATACAATTAATGAATTACGATAAATTTTATCTTCAGTTATTAATTCAGTTAATATCCCTCAACTTCACTGAGCTTTTATGAACATCTACATGATTTTGACTGAAAACGTGCAAAAATACAGAAGATAATATTATAATAAATGGTGATAAATCACTTAAATACAGAGATAAATCCATTAGGGAACTGTCACATGTGGAGCAGTGGGGCTTTATGGGTTAAAAACGATGCTAGGTTGTTCCAGGTCAGCATGACCATATACAGTCCAGATGTAATTTAGAAGTTGTTTTTGGTAAATAAAACATGAAATTCCCCTTAAAACGGACATATGACATTATTAGATTACTGTTTGTGCACAATGTGATGTTGAAACTGCACTTATAAAGGACAGATCTGGACTCGCACCAACATTCCACTCTTCCTCTTGTTCCGCAATTTTATTAAACTACAAACAATCCTTTATATCAGTTGGTCTGATCTAACCAAAGGGAATGATTTTAGGTGTATCCTCTAAATACTCTTGGGTTTATAATACTCAGACCGACATATGACCATATTTGTCCTGTGCTCAGGTCTGTGCACTGATTTCCTGTCGAGTATAGACTTTAACCCATAAAGACCCAAACATCCACCACCGACCAGAACCACCAACTGATCTGAACTGTTTAATACCTGTTGATCCATTAATCTAAAAATAAATGTGAATAATTAGTGTAAAATACAGTTTTTCATATTTTCATGGTCATCAGATATGACCCCTTTGGATGTTTAAAGGCTCCGTAGTTACCACGGAAACACTGTCATCCTCTACAACATTGATTCACCAGTAAAACCCATGGAGTTGGATCAATGACAGTGGATGGAAACACTTGTTTTTATGTTCATTTAATTATAGATTTTACAGAAAAGTGACTTTTTCTGCAGTTTTTCTCTCTTTTTGATATAATAACCCTCAACTTTAATTTCGTTTTTTGTGAAAATTTTCATGGTCAGTGAATTAAATAGAGGAAAATATCTGATTTATACTGATAAAAAATGCAAAATAAAAGGGATTATATTAGAATAAAAGAAGATAAATCACTTAAGAAGGGTTAGATATAGAGAGAAATTAATTTGGTTTGTGCCATAAAAGTAACACTGGGTTTTTATGTGTTAAAACAGTTCTGCTGGTGTCGAAGTCTGTCCATGGTCCAACACTAAAGTACATCTGTGACACGGTGGTCCCATATGAACCATCTCAGACCCATAGAACCTCATGGACTGGTCTTTGGCTGGTGCCCAGAGTCAGGACTAAACGCGGTGAAGCTGCGTTTCAGTTCCATGAAGCTAAAGTCTGGAACGAACAGGCTTCATGATGATGTGAGACAGACCTCGAGTCTGACAATGTTTAAGTCCAGACTGAAAACTGTTCTGTTCAACTGCGCAAATAACAACTGAAAGGGTTCTCTCTGACCTCTTCTATTTTACTCTATTTTCATTGATTATTATTTATGTTTTATTGATAATGTTTTAATTATAATTGTGCATTTTTAACTTGTCTCTTTTCCATTTTTCTAAAGCACTGCGAATTACCCTGTGTATCAACTGTCCCGTACAAAAACATTTGCCTTTCCTTGCCAGTCAACCTCTGTGGTGATCTATAACATCTTATTAACAAATAAAGATGCCACTTTGAGGTCTTTAAAGTTTGAAAGTTCTTTTTCTTTGTCATATCATTGAAAAACAAATTAAAAAACAGAAACAGCCTAAACTCTCCGTCAGCGTGGGTATAAAATAAATCTGCTCTCCTGTGTTATTTGCCTCCTTAGTGAATCTGTTTATTTGAAGGTCGTGTTGTCTCTTGACGTCTTTTGTCCGATGCAAATTGTCTTTTTCTTGCTTTTAATTAATGCTGTGAGAAGCAAAGCCAAAGACAATTTTCCACATTTTGGACCACAAAGCTCCCGATAATGGAGTGACGATGTGTCTAGACAAGTCGTCTTTCCAAATCAGGGCATAGAAACAGTCCTTCTCGTCAGCGTCTATTGTTTGTTACAAATCATTAAAAGTTTTTTTTTTGTTTAGCACCTGGAACACCAAATCCACCTGTGTTCTTCTTATCGCACTCGTTCCAAATAGAATGACCCAAAAATATCATGTTCCTTATCGTTTATTTTTTTATTGTGACAGTTGAAAGTTTTATCTCTTTATGTTTGTAAATGAAACAAGGAATTAGTTTCTTCTCATAGGTCAGTGTTTCTCAAACGCCTCTTTACCGTACCAGGGGGTGAGGTGGGGGTGGTGGTGGGGAGGGGGGTTGTACCACTCTGTAACAAGTTCTTGAGCAGGGTGGGTCTGACAGCTTATATACATTGCATGAGTAGTTGAGTAGTGGTACCGGGGGGGGGGATGCAATGGACATTACCACATTACCACCGAAAACTGGGTGTGGGGGGGTGCCCCCAATACTGCCCTTGACAAAGATACACAGTTTATTTTGTAACCCTTTAACAACAGCAGCCTCTAACTTTTGCACTTTACAGGTTTTCATATTACTAGCTACTTTTCCATTGACAATCAAATATCGCAAATATACCTTGCGCATAAAAATTTACCTAAATGAAAAACGACAATTTCGCCAAAACTCTAATTTTTCGATTAAAAGTTTTACACACATACATACATTCATGAATATAAATACATTCATATAAATAAATACATACACACACGTTTAAATATCTATCTATATATCTATCTATCTATCTATATATATATATATATATATATATATACACACACACACACATGCATAACACCCATTGGTAGCGCCACTACCCCCTCATCCTATTGAGGTTCAGCAGTTTGGAAAATGAATGAATGAATGAGAACAAAATCCCAAACTGTTACATACACAGACTGAAACCAAACTAAAATCAAAAGCCAAAAAAAAAAAAAAAAGATCATTATGAAACTATAGTAATTCAAGATAAACCTACGTTCAGTGCATCATTTCAGTTCATCTGTCTTTTATTTGGGTTTATTTTAAAATTTAGACTCAGAGACAAAACCTGTCAGAGAATTACAAAATATTTTACTGGACCTGCATCCCAGCAACTCCCGCTGCTCCTTCCATAAAAAAAAAAAAAAAAACAGTACAATGTGATCTTTGAAAGTGTAGGCAGGGACATGTCTGTGTTTTCATTTACAGTTCCCACCTGGTTTATGAATGAACCGCCGCCAGGCTCCAGAGACCAGCCCACATCCTCCGCAACCGACCAACCGTTGGCAGCCTTCCAGTCCAAATGTGTTCACAGTGCACACGCTTCAGTCTGCCGCGGACCGAGCGCTCACACCGCTCCACGTTACGTCCAAGAAGGATGATGTTGGCGTTGTATCTCCCCGGGGTGTGCTTACAACTTTTAAGAGCTGTGTTGGCATATCCACTCCACTTTCTCGAGGTAAAACATATAAAAAACGTGAGTGGAATTGCAGCTGCAGATGAGAGCATCAGTGCTTTCCTTGCTCCCTGCGCGCCCTTCCTCAAACACTGTTATTTGGGGTCTGTTGTGTTAGGGGAATGTGACCCGGTGACAAAATTGCAGACCGAGCAGCGGTGTCTAGTCAACAAATAGGAGTGAAAAGGATGAAGGGAATCAGCAGGGCAGTGGGGAGGAGGAGGAGGTGGAGGAAGAGGAGGGTCTGCAAACAGAGGAGATTGCACTCTATTTGGGAGAAACACATGAGAGAAATGTGTTAAACCCCATTGATTCTCATTAAAGCTGGAGAAACAGGCCGACAGAGAAGAGACATACCTCGACAGGTTGTGCCCAAGCCTCCTGATGCTCGCTTCCCTCGATTTTTCCTTCCTTTTATAGCCAGAGCGAGCACTACCAGCAGAAAGCTGGCTGCTGGCACCCCATGCTGCTCTGCTTTTGGAGGAGCGACGAGCCAATCAATGTGTGCTCACAAAGGGGGGAAAAGCATTCAGAAAGCCAACTGTTCCCTTAGGCCATGGGCAGAAAGAAGTGGAAGAGACAGAGGGAGACAGCGCCGAGCGAGAGGGTTGACAACATGTTTCCTTTGCTACTATATAGTGCGAGAAACAACATGATCACTGCAACACTGTGACACTGGCTACGCAACGGAACGCACATTATATAATAATAAACAGTGCTGTCAAACAATCACATGTTTAATCAGACTAATCACAGGGTTGCTCTGGGTTAAATTCGATTAATCGTGATTAACCCATAAAAGCCCGGCGCTACATTTGTGTCAGTTCCCAAATGAAGGTTCTGTATATCTAACTTTTCTTAAGGGATTTACTGTAATATTCAACAACATTTCTATACCAGCTGTTTTTTCACCAGTTGACCAGGTATCGACACCTTCGCATGTTGATTTGGCACAGGTTTTTACGTCGGATGCCCTTCCTGACACAACCCTCTGTATTTATCTGAGCTTGGGACCGGCACAACGAGATGCTGCCCCCTTGTGGATACAGGTATAGGGACGTATAGCGTAAAGGACCTTACCCAAGAGCCCGCCTGAGGATCAAACCGGCCATCACCCAAAAAATACGACTTATACTCCAATGCGACTTATATATGTCTTTTTAAATTCTTTATTATGTATTTTATGGCTGGTGCGACTTATACTCCGGAAAATACGGTAATAATTTTTTTAATGAAATAATTAGTAGTAGTTAGCTTCCATTGATAGCTCTTAGAAATCAACTTCAGATCTTCATTATCTACATGATTAGGGTAAATTCAGGAGATTTTTTAACCTGTATGTACTTGTTTGTTCTGTTTTTTTTTTTTGTTTTAATGGTGGCGTAAACCACTCCACACAGAAAGGCCTCGTAGGTGTGAGGTGGAAGCACTAACCACTAAACCAGCGTGAGAGGTTTCAAATAAAATGAATCAGATTAGAGTGACTCCTAGAAAAACAATTTATGCACTCACTATTTTTAGAGAGAAGTCCAACGTGAGTTTGGGAGGAAGCGACCGCCTCGTTGTAGCCAAGGTCTTTACCCATTGGTCCGATCGCACACCAGTAATGGGCAGCCTTGAAACTGGTCCAGTGGATTAGATTTGGTGGATGGTTCAGTGCTTACAGCCTCGTTAATCTTTTTAAATACTGGTTTGAACCACTTGTTGTTTGGAGCCAAAGCCCGTCGAGGTGAAGTGGCTGCTTTAATGTGTTTTATGATGACCCTGATGAAGGCCGCAAACAGTCGGTATGACATTATTAAAGTCGCCGCAAGGTCTTCTGGAATTTTGACATGCAATGGAGGTGTTCAACAATCAGGAAAGCTTTTAAGGTCTCACAAAAAAAAAAAAAAAAAAAAAAAAAAACATAAAATATTTTTATCTTTCCCTGTTTCAGTCCTTTGGAAACTTAGCAAAAGAAACAGCCATATTAACCCTTTATAGTCACACATAGAAATAAAATCACATTTTAAAAAATAACCAACTTTCGTGTGTTATTTGAAGATATAACAAGATTTTATTACTATTTGCAGCAAAAAAAAAAAAAATACCCAAACCAATCCTGTGAAGTATTTTTGTCTCCCCAATGTGTTTTTGAGAAGAAAACATTACATTACATTAGTACCATTACTTCATCATTACATTAGTACCATTACTTCATCATTATATTAGTACCATTACTTCCTGGTACCTAACAGAGCAGGTCCACTCCCTGTTTATACACAGGTGGACCTTACAGACCCTGTAGAACCACATTGGACCTCAGATTGTTCCCAAACTGAACCTGTTGCTGTCACTGTCTTGTAATATATGTGGAAACGACCAAAAACAGGCACTTGCCCGATAATAGGTTAAACATTAACACGGTTATTAGACGCTAACATTTTCCTGTAATCAAAACTACACGTCAGCGTTCTTGAAACATCTGACTAATCAAATTATTTTCTACTGAGTCAAGCATGTTCATTCAGACTGAGTTATTACTTCTATTATTAATCAAAGAATCCATGTAATTACAGTTGCAGCTTTAGAAACTCCACTAATTATAACCGGATAATGTTTGTTTCATGAAACTAACGTTGCTACAGGTTATGTTTCATTATTACTAAATCCATACACCGGGGCAAACAAACTATGACTTCATAAAACATCATTATAATAGACAGACATTTGATTAAACAGTTAAATTGACTAAATAATCAGCTGGTATTTTGTGTAATCAGTAATAGTCAAATCTAATTATGAACATTTGGAAACACAGGCAGAATGATTTACATTGTCACACTGATTGTACTGTAATAATTCCACGTTACATGTTGGTTCGTAATTAGCATAACAATGCAATTTTTTTTTTGCTGTATTGTTATTAGCTTATATAATGTGGCGTATTAATTTCCTGCAATTATGTAGCCTAATTGTGTAAAAATCAGTCTACTATTTATTTAATTTTAATTCACAGTTTTTGTTTTTGTTCTGTTTATCCTATAAAACAGGTCGGTGCTGCTGAGAAATGCTGTATACGTCTGGGTTATAGATGTTTTGTCATGCAGTTGGAATTATGTATAATTTACGTCAAACAATCCCTGCATGGCAGATTGAGCTCACAGTGGGTGTTCCACTTAATAAAATCACTTAGTGTAACAATTCCCACCTTGACATCCCCCGTGCTCCTCTCACAGAATAAGGTTTAGGTATATAGCTGTGAACACTTTTTTGTTTTCCTTTTATGTATTACCTGACAGGAGGTTAACTAGCTATTTCCAGCCCCATTATTCTCTTGTAACTCCGGGGCAGACTGAAAAGTCAATTATAGTCAAAGCATACTGTGTTTGTCAGAATCCCAGGCTTGTGATATACTCGGCTGAATCATTTTCTGCTAAATGTGAGCGTTTAATTATTAGCAAGACATTATAGGGTTTAATGAGATTCCACGGCAAATTGTGCTGTAGTACCATACAGACTCATTTAACACTCTGGTATCTGGGTGAGCGTGTTATGCACACTTTGCACTTCATGTTACAAAAGTTCGTATTATTTATTTATTTGTATTAGGTTAGTTGTTCTTTTACAGTGGAGTACACTGCAAAAAATGGGTGTCAAAACAAGATAAAAAAAGCTTCTAAAAAGAAGTGGAATTGTAAAAGTTTTGGATTAAAGTTGTTAAATCTAGAAATAAACATGTCTACAGATGTACAAACACTTCAAATAAGTATTAGGAGTATTGACTCCTACTCATTGCGTTCAAGCAATCAGCTGTTGCTTTATGTTTCTTTCGTCCACAGTGAACTGGGAAAAAAGGCCTTTGCTTATTCTGCTCCCACTACATCAGGGGTTCTCAAAGTGTTGAGGAATGAGGGCCAATATAGAAATCCGGTGCCGACCAGAGGGCCGCTGAAGGGGTGGGGGCAGAAATAAAAGACTGAAAAA
>JAPSES010000109.1:7504636-7519847 GCA_029822895.1 Maxillicosta whitleyi | reverse complement strand
ATGTCTGTTCTTGGTGTTGGATTTGATCAAATACATTTACCCAAAAAATGAGGCTTATACTCCAGTGCGACTTATATTTGTCTTTTCCTTCTTTATTATACGTTTTATGGCTGGTGCGATTTATAATCCGGAAAATACGGTACTGACTTTTCTTCTTCGATAATATTCTTTGTGAAACTGAAACTAAAAATATCATCAGACAATAAAGAATATTTACTTTTTTTTCAACATTTCTGACTTTCGCTCCGACTAAATAAACCTTAAACTGTCTGATCTCGCCGTCGTGGTTGCGATTAATCACCGTCGTACCTTTTATCGTCGGCGTCTCTCCTCACTTTCACCTTTTTTAAATATAGATCCGCTGAAGTAACGTGGCCTCACATCATTGGCGCTTGTCAAAGGAACACCCGTCATATCTCACTTCATCTTTCACACTCAAACAGACGCTGCCTCCTGAGCTTTTCTCTCAGGGTTCATTGGCCTTTGAAACGCTTTGTGATTAGTCGGGATGCAGCCCATAAGAAAAGATGAGAAATGAACACAAGTGAGTTTGGGGTCGATGTCGCGTGAGAAAAAAGATTGGCATTGACTTTTCTGCTGTGTTGGCTCTCATCTCCTATTGGCCGTCTTTCCTCCCATCTAAATCAACACATCTAAGCATCGATCCCTCTCTCTCTCTCTCCCCTCTTTCTCTCCTTTCTCTCCCCCCTCTCTCTCTCTTTCCCCTCTTTCTCTCTCTCTTTCACTCACTCTTTTTTCTCTCCCCTCTTTCTCTCTCTCTCTCTCTCTCAATCACTCTCTCTCTCTGTCTCACTCTCTCTCCCTTTCTGTCTTTCTCTCTCACTCTCTCCTCTCTCTTTCTCTCTCTCTCACTCACTCTTTCTCTCTTTCTCTCTGTCTCTCTCCCTTTCTCTCCTTCTTTCTCTCTGTTTCTCTCTCTTTCTCTCTCTCTCCCTTTCCGTCTTTCTCTCGCACTCTCTCTCTCTTTCTCTCTCTCTCACTCACTTTCTCTCTGTCTTTCTCCCTTTCTCTCTTTCTCTCTCTCTCTCTCTCTCTCTCTCTCTCTCTCTCTCTCTTTGCTCTACGGATGCTTTAACAAATCACATTCAAGACCCGGCTTTATTGTTTATGTCCTTGTACCCGTGTTGGTCCCAGTGGGCGGGGCTTGTTTGACATGTCTGTGCAGAATAATGCTCTGTGGATATTTTCCTTTTAATGGCTTCAAATCTTTTTAATGGACCCGCTGCAGGGTTGGGCGAAACCTTTTAGTCCCGTTAAAACCTGCCACTTTGAGACCTGTCACGTGGACGCCAGCGTAACGTGTTGTGTTTTTTTAGAACGGCGCAGGTATCCCCTGTTGTTTAAATACAGAAAAAAAAAAAATCCCCTCCTAAACCAAAGTCCGTCCTGTCTGCCGTGACCCCATTAGCAGCGGCTCGGTGACAGGCTGCAGCTCTGAAATTGAAAAACTGAAGGGAATTAACAGCATTACCGCTGTTGAGATTCCCTTGAGCAAAGCAGTTAACCTCCAACTGTTCCAGTCCAGCTGTTCATTGGTTATTGGATGGACGTCTGGTTGCTTAGCGATGGAAATGTGTGATTACAGTTACCTCTAACCTAAAGGGGGGGGCGCTTTCAGTCTGGGCTGTAAAAATGGCACATATAAGGTCGTATTTATTGGTAAATGTATGTGAAGGGTGATTTAAATGATTTATGGCTTTTTACCAGTAAACACGTGGTTAAAGTTATTTATTTATTCATTTATTTATTTATTCATCTGAACACGAGGGTCACAGGGGTCGCTTAGGGCTGAACATATAGACAAACAATCACTCACATTCACACCTGTGGGTAATTTAATTAACCCTTTACAAACTGTTCATTTCTTGAACCTTCACAGTTTTGTTTCAGGTCAAATTTAACCCAGAATTCCCTCATAGTAAGTGTCTAAACCAGGGGTGTCAAACATGAGGCCCAGGGGCCAAAACCGGCCCGCCAAAGAGTCCAATCCGGCCCACGGGATGAATTAGTGAAATACAAAAATTACACTGAAGATATGAACAATCAAAGGTGTTAAAAATTATTTTACGTCAGACCAGTAAAACACTATCATAATAGCCTATAAATAATGAAAAACATATTTTTTTCCCTTTTTTGCGTAAAAAAAGAGATAAATAACACAAAATTTTTTATTTACAGACTAGCCTTTTATAAAAAATGTGAACAATCTGAACAAATATGACCAACCAGAAATATCTCGAGAATTGAATGTAATTGTACCAATATTCTACCTGTTATTAAATATTTTGTGTGTTTGTAGATCCACTGTGATCTGTACGTTAGAATGAACATGTGAAAATTGTAAAAATTGCACTTTTTTACTTAATACATTTCTTTTTGTTCATGTTTTTAAAGGATAGTTTGTGGATGTAAACATTTTAATGATACAATTTTACTTTATTTACAATGTCTAAATAGACTATCACACATTAATAAATTAATGTAATGTAGCCTATAAATATAATGTTTCAGAGCAGGACAGTATCATGTCCTATTTTACAAACACACATAAATGCATAAAAACATTATGATTTACATATAAAAGTAACCTGAAAAAGCTTCAGTGTCCAAAAATCTGTAGCACCTGTACAAAAGTATAACATTTTAAAATATTTTTTTGTGTATTTTGGCAAAATTTTGGAAAAGTCGTCAAATTTCAAAATAAAAGAATGATGTTTAGGGTATTTTTACTAGTGTTGAATGTCAAAATGCCCTTCCTGACACAACCCTCTGTATTTTTCTGGGCTTGGGACCAGCACAATGAGACACTGCCCCCTTGTGGCTACAGGTATAGGGATGTATAGCATAAAGGACCTTTCCCAAGGGCCCACCAGGGTCTCAAACCACCAAAGGCAGTGGCATTAACCACTTCTATCCAGTCTTTATTATTACTTTTTCTACCAATAATATACTTAAATCTACAAATATTTGTTGATTCTTTTTAATCTTCAGATTCTGGGTATAAACTGCACTATCCTGCCTTTTGCACTGACTGTTGGTTATAGGTGTTTATACTGTAGATAGGTTTATATTTAGAGTTTTTAAGTGTAATTATAACTTTTTGCACTGTGGAACCAGAGCTGCACGACAATTTCGTTGTATCTCTATTCTATTCTATTCTATTCTATTCTGTTCTATTCTATTCTAAACCTGTAATCTGTAAATTGTTTTGGAGGCTTGGTTTCACTTAATTTTCTGACATTTTTATCGCAAAGAAAAGCGGCCTGTTCTAACCATTAATGATGTGATAATGTTTTAACCAAATTCACCAAAACTCCAGATGCTGCAGGTGTTTTAGCCACTGTTAAAACTAAATGATGCGCATTTTTACTCTGTTGTTCAGTGTACAAACAACAGAAACATAAAATATAAATAAGAACAACTCAAATCTGGATTTTCTCTGGATGAAACGCCACACACCGGAGGCGGTCCTGGTGAATGTTTTATGCGCCGTCGATTAAAAAAGAAGGTTAAACATATCTTACATTATGTCGGTTATAAATAGAATGCAGGCTCCGACTCCCGCAGAGAAAACACCGGGTAAAGTTACTCGACTCGGATTTATCTATGAAGTCAAATTTCCAGTGAAAAACACCTCCGTGAATAAACCATATCTGAAACACGGGCTTGGAGTCTTAATGTCTTCCTCAGAACCGTGATCAAAAGGCCGGCGCGACGATGAAAACGCAGACGAGCTGTAATGAGGTGTTATGGGTTTTAAGAACCAAAGTTTTTTTTTTTCTACATTTGGACAAAACACTTTTCTTTCCCCCCTCGTGTCTCCGTCTTATCATTTCCTTCAGACAGCAAACGTCTTCTCCGTGCATACGCTGTGGAAATAAATCTAGAATAAAGTGTATTTGTAGTTTCTGACGGCGCTGACAGGCAGATGTTCTTCAGACGCCAAATCCTCAACATTTGTGTCACATTTAGAAAATATGTTTTCACACGTATCACCTGTATTTTATTCACTTTATATTCAAAGAAGCTGCAGACAGAATGATCAAAATACAGGTAGTCCTCGGGTTACGAACGAGTTCTGTTCCTACGCTGTCGACGTAACCCGTAATTTCCGCGTAACCCTTTAGTACCCCTAAATACCCCCTAAATAACTATCCAAATACATGTATTATACTTCATATTAACAAAATAAAGTAAAAAAATAAGATACTGTATGGACAGTATACAATATGTACAGTAATAGCGGACGAGTTTCCGCCGTTGTAAAGTCGAAATAATGTAAGTCGGGTACGTCGTAATACCTGTAGTCTCTTTTAGTTGTGTTGCATAAATTACACATTCTTTGGCTTTGCAATGTTGCTAACTATTATATATGATTTAGCAATTTAGCTTTTGCAGACAAAAAGCTTTTGTGAAGTTTGTGAAAAAGTCATCAATGTAATCGGCTCATAGTTTGCAATCAGTATCTGTGTCATTGTTGACAAAAACAATGCTTTATTCATTCCATGTTTTCTTTTCTGTCTGATTTAGTCACATGACACACACACAGGAGTTAGTACTTGTTTATGTAACCATTGTTTTTGATAATTTTTTCTATGACTGTATCATGTTTGATCCCAAATGAACTCTCTTTATCATCCATGTATGGAAATAAGGATCTGAGTTTGACCCATTCTAATACACGCAGCAGCTAGCATTAGCATTAGCTCTTAAATACAGTTGAGAATGCTTGGTTTGCAAATCTAGATCTTTAGTACTCTGGTAAAGGGAACCGACAGATGATTTAACCTATACCTGTGTTTTATGTGGAACCCAGAACATTCACAAAATAACTCCGGTTCTACTGGGGATTGATCATAGAACCTTCTGGCTAAGGACACTATACCACTATATACTGTTATAACGTCTATTCACATGGGTCTATTATAACCTGTGGACATTATCCCACTATGATCATGCAGTAATTTCACACAGAATAAGCAAAGACTGTTTTTGGCTCAGATTTACTGATATTCTTCACTTGTTTCTGATGTCAAGACCAGGTTACAGATAACTGCTGAAAGGCTGTCATCATGTCATGCATCATTCATCATATTCTGTGAAGTTTCTTCTGAATTTAAGTTTGCTCTTTCAGTCAATATCCATGTGACATGAGCTTGAATTTACACCAAAAACACTTTCATTTATCATCACCTGCACAGCTTCCATCATCCTTGACTTGGAAATCTGCTGAATAAGTCAATAGAGGAAACAAAAAATGTTGAAAAATTCACCAAATTATGTAAATGTCGACTAATATTATCACGGAACATTTGTGTTTTCTGAAATAGGGTGGATAATATGCGGTGGAATTTTGACTTTATAAATTGATTGAACAGGATTAAGGTCACAGACGACCACAAATTCAGGTTCATATGTAATATTAGTCCAGTGTAAACAGTGTAATAGAGGAAAAAATAAACTAGAAAATATTTGCAAGATGGAATTTTTTTTTTTTAACGTGATTTATCGTCATTTATTACAATATTATTTTGTGTTTTTACAGTTTGAATCAGGTATTTTTCTATATTTAATTCACTGATTGTGTAGATGTTCATACATCTCAGATTAGAGTTGAACGTTATTTTAGCAAAAACAGAGAAAACTGAAGAATATGTGGCTTTTTCAGTCAAATTTATCAATAATTGAACATAAACCCAGTGTTTCCATCCACTGTCATTGATCCAACTCCATGGGTTTTACTGGTGAATCAATGTTGTACAAGATGACGGTGTTTCCATGGTAACTATGGAGCCTCTGAACGTCCAAATGGGTCATAATTGATGACCATGAAAAGACGACAAGCTGTATTTTACACTAATTATTTACATGTATTGATAGGATTAATGAATCAATAGGTATTAAACACTTTAGATATGTAGATGTTTTTGGTCACCGGTGGATGTTTGGATCTTTCTGGGTAAATTTTTTTTTTTTTTTTTTAATTTATATTGTTTTGGTTTTGTTGGTCCTAACACTGGTATTCAATATAGTGGAGCTTCCTGTCTGGGTGAGCCTTCCAGATTAAACTTTAATATAGTTTAGGTCTTTGTTGTTTATGCTGAGTTCTCTATAGTGCCTGTCATGTGTGAAGTCCCTCAGGGTTCTACTCACGGGCCTCTTTTCTTTTCTTTATACTTACTTTTGATCTGCAAAATCATGGCATCTCCTTTCATTTTTATGCCGATGACACTCAAATCTATGTGCTGCTGAAACAGAATAGTGCAGTTATCCTTTCCTTTCCTTTTATTCTTGTTGTTTCTATCCGTTATTTATGTTATTAAAATTCTTACGAAGATACACTATAGTAATAATAATAATAATAATAAATTGCATTCATAAAGCTCTTATCATCCAACAGAATCTCAAAGTGCTACATAGAAAAAGATAAACAATAAAATAAATAAAAATACTACATTAAAATAAAATACTAAATGTAAAATGTAAAAGACAACATCATGGTGGGCCTAAAAGCCTGTCTAAACAGAAATGTCTTCAATTTAGCAGCACTATCAACAACAAAAAAAAAAAAAAAAAAAAAGAGGAGGTGTGTTTGTAAATGAATTCTGAAATAATAATAATAATAATACAATATTTTGTGTTTTTTAACGTCCTGTTTCCCATGTGAGCAGCCTTGTCCACCCGCAGACTCAGCCTTTGTACAGACTGTGGATGTGAGTCTGTGATGATGCTGTCTGGAGTGTCTGTGTACTCCCTGGGGATTGTATGTATGTGTGTGTGTGTGTGTTTTTGTGCGTTTGTGTGCATCTTGACCCTCTGCGGAGAAGGAAGCGGCAGTTTAACGGCTCAGTGGCCGAGCCGGGCTGACAATGGCTCCGCACACACTGGCTCTGACATAAATAAGTCATTTTAGAGGGGAGCACTACCCCAGAGCACTCCGTCTTTTAGCCATCTGTACTCTCTCATTAGACGACATAATAATCATGAGGAATTAATAACAGAGAAGTCATGGTTTGCCTGTTAATACTGTTCTCCTCCGGCCTCTTGGGCTCAGACAGTGATTCAGAAATCAAAGCTGCAGAAACAAACAAACTGTCAGACGGCGTGCAGCATTGTTTACCCCTCCTCCTCCTCATAAATACGAAGGGTATTGGTGTCAAAGGCAATAACGCATTCCCCCGCAATTAATATATGAAATGCGCCGGGCTGTGTGGATGCACCGCTAACAAATGACTAAATGGCTTTTTAAACGCTTGTTCTTTTTGAGGGATTGTGATGTTTTTCGCAGGAACTAAATCTCTCTGTTCCTTTCGCCTGCATTAAAAGATTACAGGAGACACAATTGCGCTCGGTTTCAACCCTTTTACTCAGTTTCCACAACAAGCACAAGGTGTTTTCTTTTGTGGTTATTATGGATCGCAGTGTTGTCTGTTCTAGTGCAGCATGGTTGGATGTTTTTATCAGATGAAAACTAACATCACTGTATCGACTGTTAGGGGCGGGTATTACCAACAACTTCGTGATACGATACATATCACAATACGATACATATTGCGATAAATGTGCATTCCGGTACATGGTATTCAAGGCGATATGCATCCTGATATTTTAGGCCTATATATCCAATTTTTTTTTTTTTTTTTTACAGTTTTTACTTTTTTTTTTTACATTTTAAATTAAATAAAACAGACACAAGTATACCCTAATGTTATTTTTTAAATTTTGCTGTAGACCAACAATTCCAGTGTAGTTCATGTAAAACACTGCATTCAGAACTTGGCTGTAGTGCACAAATAAAGATGGCTTTAATAAACTTAAAACATGCAAAGTCAGATGCTAATGAACTAATTGTTTGTTGCATGTGAAATATCGATACTGGCGCCTACGTATCGATACACGTATCGTCTATTTGAACCCCCCCCCTACCGACTATCTCCTGTATATATCATGTCATCTGCAATCTAATTATGGTTGCATGTAAATATTATGACACTGATGTAATAAAACCCAGGGAAACTCCACATGAAAAGTCCCTTCTGTCAGTATTAGGTGGTTTTTGGGGGGATATTTTGGTAGTTTAATGCAGTATTGGACTCTGCATGAGAGCTTTGCAGATAAAATAGTTTCCTTTGGTCAACATCACTGTCTCTGTAGCTAAAATACTTCTGATGGCGCCTGTCTTTTGCAACCATGTCTCTTTTTTTTTGTTGTTCTGTGTCATATTCAGGCAGATGCTGGTGACGAGTGGGGGAAGGGTGTGCTCAGGTTGTTTGTTGTTACCTTTTATTTAACAGAGGAACGTCTACACTCGCATGTTTTGATCCTCCAAAACATTAAAATGAATAATCTGTCCGTAATGAGTATGATCGGAACAGAATCACGTGTTACTTTTATTGTGTTTTAAGGGTTTTTAAGCATCACAGATCATGTCCCCATGCTGCCTTCAGGTGCAGGGGGTGAATTTTTACACCTATGACTTTAATTCAAGATGAAATGGATGGGAGGAGCTTTGCATTTTGATCATTTATTTGGCAAATGATGGTCTGTCTAAGGTTTGGTTATGACTTTTAATTGTACATGTGTTTCCAGTTGGAACAGAACAACTGTTGGCATTTCTATTCGGTAACAGTCTGGAATTTTAACCATGTGACCCCTTGAACCCAAAGTGAAAAAATATGTGTTGCACAACTTGTAGAACTGTGGTTCTTAAACCTTTTACAGTGGAGAGCTCCCTGAAATATACGTTTTTTTTAGCCAAGTAATCCCAATACTGGCTTCCGCATTTTTGATTAAAAAATAAAATAAAATAAAAAATAAGCAAAATGTGTTCCTGTGCCAAAGGTGTTTGTTTTTGTATTTTCAAAACTTTGTAAACAAACAATATATATTTAACTATAATATAGAGTGATGTCCTGATCTGGATTTTTTTGCTTCTGATCTAATCCTTTTTTTTTTTTTTTTTAATTTAATTTAATTTTTTTTTATAACAATGCACCGTTTCCTTAGCAAAGTCGCCCCCACTGCGTTGCCAATGTTCCAGAAAAAAAAAAAAAAGAAGTCTATCCTTCGTATCAGTACGCTAACGATGATGAAAAATAAATAAATTGGTCATAAATTAATAAAGGAATGTTTCATCAACAAAAAATCATTGCGTAGTGACTCAGATAAACTCATTTTCAATCATGAAAAACAGAAATGTTCACGATGATTATTTAATGTATTTTTCCAACCATATTTCACTTCTACCAAGTACCCCTGGGGGGGCCTGTACCCACTTTGGGAACCCCTGTTGTGGAACACATTACATCAGTTTGGGTTTGTAGATAAGTTGTAAAACGCCTTTTAATTTGTGAAGATATGGGACTCATTTATGAAGTTTTTGGAGGAAGGGGGCGTGTCTGGGATTGTGTAGCTTACAGTCCGTCACTCATGTTGTTTTTTTTTTTGTTACTTTTCTCATTAATATTGTTAATCCTCTGTTTGTACGTCTACTTACTGTTGTTCCTCGGTGATTGGTTTTTGTTCTTTTTTTTTTTTTTTTTAATTTTTATTGTCAATATCCATGATAACATTTTACAATTGTCTCCTGGTTAATCACACTTTTTTTTTTTTTCCCCCCACCCTGTGTGTGAAGTAAAGAGGAAAAAAAAGGTACTAACAAAGAAATGTAGACCTATATAGAAATTTTAAATGAATAAATAAAGTAGAATAAAAATCATGATAATAAATAAATAACAATACACTTATCTAAGTCCAACTTAGATAACTTAAAACTAAGGTTTTTGTTCTTGCTATTTTGTATACATACAAACTAGCAAGAACAAAACAGACACAATAAAAATAAAAGTAAAAAAAAAGGATGTTTAAAAAGTAACTTCAAATAGGATACAGCCACATACCTCTTTATTATTAAATAACCTTTTACAGTTTCAAATTAAAGCATATAATGGCATCAAAATGGACAAATTCTCTGTAGGAAAATGTTGTTATTCATCAATATTAACACGTTTAACTATGTGCAACAGGGTGGAACACTTTCAGCAACAACTTTTAATAAAACTACCTGTAATTATTACTATATTCATCTTTGAGCTTAAAGTTAAACATGTCAGTATTGAAAAACAACATGACAAATATATTCCCCCCAACTTTACAAACCCAAAATGTTGCCGCAAAAACAGAATCACCCACGTACTTGTTTTATTAATAACCAAAAAAAAATTAAATAAACATATTTGTCAAAAAAAAAGAAAAAAATCTTTTGTATCGAGCGGCAGAAAAGTTTTAGCATATGTTGCCTCGTTGCGACGACTGCACGTGAGCACGTCGTAATGCAACCCAGTGAAATGACAGAGCGTGCAGCGCCGTCTCAGACTGATCATGTGCTGCTTTAATGAGCACAGAATGAATCCCAGCACAGTGACAAGTGTACGCGCTTCCACACATCATCTCAACTATTAAGACTTTTCAGGAGTTTTTTTTTTTTTTCTCCTTTATTATTTTTCTCTTCTCGCATCAAAAGATGTCAATACAGACGCCGTCTAACTCTCTCCCCCCTTTCTTCTTTTCGCAGCTTTCAAGAAAGAGGACAGCGGATTTGATGAGGTGAGTTCAAAACAAGTGTGAATTCTGGGGAGTTTGTGACTTCGCTGGCCCAGTTTCGGGACCGCGTCGGTGTCGTGCGCCGGATTTTTCACTCGTATTACTCATCCTAATGTATCTTCTTAGCCAGATGTTAGCCAGGCGGATTGCACTGCGGTTGATTTTCTTTTTGGGACGTGAAAATGTGTGTAACTCTGTGCATATGGTGTGTAATATATTCATGTGTGGAGCGCGGTGGTTTTTCATCTCGCAGACGCCCCTCGGGGTCAGTCGCCATCACAAGGCTGCTCCGGCCTGCCAGACGAGTCTCTGGGTAAAGACTCCACATTCTCCCTGCTCTGAACTCTGGACTCTTTCACGCTCATGCTACAACCCCCCCCTCCCCCTCCCCCACCCGCAAATCTGTAAGCAAAAACAGACAATACACAACCTAAAATTCTCTTTTTCCTGTCAGATTTCAGTCTCTGGTTAATCTTTATCTATTAAAAAAAAAAAAGATAATCACACCCTAGTTTTCTTTCATTTCTTGTTCATTTTAATGCCTGGTTCAACTAAAAGGTCCATTTGTTTTGACAATTATAATGATAATAACAAAACTGGCTCCAAATAGTATAATTTCAGAGCTGATTTTTTTTATCCATTTTCCATGTTTTCTTGATTAAAAACCAAAATCACTTCAGTTCTTACATCAATATCTATGACAAAAACAGTGCTTTTAGACATTCCATGTTTTTCTTATGTCAGTTTTAGTCACATGACACACAGGAGTTAGTACTTAATTACTTAATTAAAATCTCTTAAGACTGAGGGAAGACTGAGAAATAATTACCTTTTTTTTTATTCTTTGTTGCATCAGGGACACGACACTAGTGAGTTATGTCTGTTATAACTGTTTTTAATCATTTGTGATTGTAAAACTACACAAATTTTATGAAAATTAACTTGACTGTTTTACAAAATTGTGCATTAGACCATATACAGACACACTAGGATGACATTTGTGGCCAAAATTTACATATCTATATAAAAAATTATGATTATTAAAGCATGTTTTTCTCCATTTATTTTACATATATATACTTATCTACTCATGTGTGAGAAATCACTAACACAGACAGGTTTAACAGAAAGTTAGAAAAAATCTGTTTAACAGGAAGACTGAAAAACAATTACCTCATTTTTTTTATTCTTCGTTGCAACAGGGACACAACACCAGTAAGTTATATACTATTTTAATAATATTTGCCAATAAAACAACACAAATTTTGTGAAAACTAACTTTATTTTTTAAAATATTGTGCATTAGACCATATACAGACACACTAGGATGACATTTGTAGCCAACATTGATGGATGTGCATAAAAAATATGGTTATCAAGCATGTTTTTTCTCCTATTATTGATCTACTCATGTCTGAGAAATCACTAACATAGACTGGTTTAACAGAAAGTTGGAAAAAATATCTTAAACAGAAAGATTGAAAAATAATTGTCTTGTTTTTCATTCTTTTTTGCAACAGGGACATGACACTAGTGCCTTATATACTATTTTAAGTATATTTGGTAGTAAAACAACACAAATTTAGTTAAAACTAACTCTATTTTTTTTAAATATTGTGCATTAGACCATATACAGACACAGATCTACTGTATTTTGACATTTGTAGTTATAATTTATGGATCTGTATGAAAACTACGGTTATTAAAGCATGTTTTTTGTTCCAATAAATGAAATCAGTAACACAGACAAGTTTAACAGAAAGTTGGAAATAATCCCTTAAACGGAAAGACTGAGAAATGACTACCTCTTGTTTTTGGAATTCAGACTCAGGGATTTTTAGTTGTAATTAATAGAAGTAAAACCACAAAGATAAAAACCCTGCTTATAGGAATCAGACATTTTCCTTCAGATAATGGACAGTTTACCAAAGCGTCTGCGTTTGGACTGTGGTTACAGAAGCTGCGTGTGGAAATAAAAAAAAAAAAAAAGATGTTTTTTTTCGGATTAAGCTGAAATCTGGGAAATCAATCGAGCTACTGCGATGCGACGGCGTGCGCATTTGAACAGTATATGATATAAAATGGAGAGGTAGTTCAGCAGAAATCAAATGACAACATCTGCGACGCTTTTATAATCTCATCTCTCCTATATCGGTCGACTTTATAAGCTTCGAGCGCTACAGTAAAAAATTTTTTATTGCTGATATTGGAAACCCAAACATTGGAATCCATCCTCCGTATAGTTTGATTGCGTGCGCGGCTGTGGTGTGGTATCATTTGGATAACATCGATTCCTCTCGCATTCTCTGCCAGTTTGCTGTTGTAGGCTCCCACTTGATGAGGCAGTCGATGGCGGCCTGAGAATACACAAGGATGCAATGTTTGTATTGACGAGGCGATCCTGCTCGGTTGCTCTTTTGAGTTAAAGCAGCAGTGACTGTTTTTTCGGAGATGCCCAAACTGCGTCCGCTGCAGATGGCTACCTGCAGCTGTGTTCTGCTTGTAAACCAACTGTGTGGTTTCTTTCCTTTGGAATATTTCCAGTGTTCTGTCTGTAAGAGGCAGTGGCAGCGCTTAATGAATAAGTGATAAGCCACCAGGATGCTTTGTGTTGATGTGGCGCAGGTTGCTGCTGTGGATGGTTGGTAGATTTTTGTTTACTGTATCAGATAGAGCCTGCAGATCATCCACAGTTGTTTTTCTTTGTGCCTTTTTTTTTTTGTTTTTTTGTGTATTGCTTTAACAAATTCAAGTTCACCCGATGTGGTAGTTAAGTGTCTGAAAGGAGAAGCGTGGAGAATTTATCGGAATAAAAGAAAAATAGAAAAGCACTCAAAGAGCGCAAACCTCCTCCAAGCAGCAAAGTTCCCCCACATATTGTGACTGACACCCCATAATATTACTGCCACATTTGTTTGTTTTTTTTTACCTCCGCCAAGTTTGTTTGTTGGTTTGTTTGTGTACAACATAACTCGAAAAGTTATAGATGGATTTTGATGAAATTTTCAGGATAAGTTGGTAATGGCGAAATCTGGAAGTGATTACTTTTTGGAGGTGATCCGGATCACCGTCTAGATCCAGGAATTTTTTAAAGGATTCTCTATTAGTTATTATTGACGCTGTTGTAGTACTAACAAATGTCCACCAGATGGCAGTGGAACTCCTGTTTTCTCATATAGTGTCTTCAAATGTGTGACCTGAACTGTGCTGCTTGGCGGAGGTTTGCGTTATTCGAGTGCTTTTCTAGTTATTATTTACATTCGGCTGATGCTTTTATTCAACACGACTTACAACGCACGGGCCCAAGGGTCAACAAGGGATTCAAACTGGCAACCTTCTGTACTAAAGTCAGCTGCGTAAACCACTACACTGTGCAGTTGTTACATCTGTTATATCCATATATATCCAGCATAACAAAAAGGCCAGGGACCGTCCATACTCATGTTGCCTTTACTGAACGTAGGAACTAAAACAATTCAGACTCAACACTTTATAATCACTGTATTCATGTAAAAAAAAAAACAAAAAAAAACCGTACAAACGTACATTTCAGAAGCTTTTTTTTAGGTGGTACTGAGCACCATTTGCTGTAAAATTGTGACAAATTAAGCCTGATTGTGCAGTTAAACAGCCACACATTAAATACGTGATATTTCGGATTTCCACATAACAGTGAATGCAGCGTAGTGAATGAAAACAACCTATTCAGAAGAATGACTGCAATTTGTATTTAACCTGGAAAAAAAAAAGACTCGCACACTTATTTTCAATTTCAATACCTGACAATTCAAGATCAAAACTTGAAATTTCAGTTTCACATTACATTTTTTTGTGAAGTTCAAAACTTTTGGCCTCTGTGTCACTCTGTACATATGATGAATTACACTCTGATTATGAGTCTTCACGCTTCACAAAGAGCAAGTTTTCTTTAAAAAGATGACAAAACTAATCAGATATTACATGGTTCTGGAAATTTTTTTTTTTTTTTTTTCCCCCGCTGCGATTGGATTGGGAAGACCGCGGAGCGTTTCTCGGCAGCTTCGGTCTAAGTGCTTCAATTGTACCTCTGCACAGAGCTGGAACAGAATAGGAAAGCGAGGAATTTTCCAGCTTGACCCCCGCGATGGTAAAAAATGTCAAGGTACGGCTCGACTCTCTGGTTTGCATGATAATATTACAAAGACTTTCTGAAGAGCTGCAGTTCATTTCGGCCCCTCTAAAGTTATGAATTCATCCTCATGAAGTAAGTACGCGGATGAAGTCCTGGATGTGCGCTCAAGGGCACGAGAAGGATCCAGCGAGAGGAAAGTGTAATCTGCCAGCACTGACACCGAGCACTGACCCACGACCAAGGGCTGATGGGATACAATTTCAATCGACAGGCTCAGTCATTGGTAGGTACGGACCTGGAGCCGTTCAGGTCATATTTCTCTGGCCTTCATTAATTGGTATTTTGACTACAGTCCTCTCTCTTGTGGTAGACCACCCGTCCACCCACATGAAGTCCTTGAAGTGTGACATTGCAATTACACTCACCGTGACACATGGGAGAAAATCCCAGTCTGCTAATAGAGATCTGCCCGGCCTC
>JAPSES010000109.1:7467381-7480247 GCA_029822895.1 Maxillicosta whitleyi | reverse complement strand
TCGCCATCTGGTGGACATTTGTTATTATTACCACAGCAACGCCAATGATAACTAATAGAGAATCCTTTAAAAAATAATTCCTGGATCCAGACAGTGATCCGGATCACCTCCAAAATTTAATCATCTGTTCCTTGTCTCAGCACGAACATTTCCTGAAAATTTCATTAGGTTTGGTCAATAATTAACCCAGATACTGAGAAACAAAATTTTTGGCCTCATTGACTCCAATGTTAACGAAAATTCCAAAGTGATCTAGAATCCAGGATTTCTTCCGGATCACCCCCAAAAGTTAATCATTTCTTCCTTGTGCTATTGCCAACAAATCCTGAAAATTTCATCTAAATCCGTCCATAACGTTTTGAGTTATGTTGCACACAGTCAGACAGACAGACAGACAAACAAGCGCCGATAAAAACATAATCTCACGGAGGTAAAATTACAAAATAACAACACATCTGCCTTATTGAAGATCAGTACACTTATTGTTAAACCAAGAACCCCAGTTAAGACAACTCCAAACCTCTACGCTACAACCACAACTGGACCATGTACATCGTCTAGAGCAGATCAGAATTAATATTTCTCTAATAACACGACAAAAACATATAAAAAAAAAAAAAAAAAAAAACATCATAGAATACTCCAAGATGCTCATTATTGATATACAAAATCCATCCTCCTTTTTTGAGCATGGAAACTGATTTGATCTGTGCATTTCAGTTTCACCAATAAGTCCTTTTTCATGTCCATCGAGGCCAAGGTTGCAAGTGTCCTCTTTCCAGTCTTATTCCTGGAATGAGTTTCTCTTTTCATACAGGCAGAGAATGTCCGTTCATCCAGCTAGCTAGTGTCAGAGTTGGCCAACCTCTCTTCACGAAGTCCAGCTTTTCTGGAGGAGTTCACCTTGAAAACTGATTTTTAAGTATGTCCAAGACCAAATAATTTTCCTCTCCTCCGTCGGCCGTAGTGGGCGTAAAAATTGTACCTCAAATGTATTAATAGTTCAGCTCAAATTAGCTTTATTAACATGAATCAAAAATATTACCAAAGCTACAGTACTGTGCAGAAGTTGTTTTTGCAGCATTGAAATGAACATGGATATATATTTATCAGTCTCTTTTCTTCAGATACAAAAAAGAAAATACAGGAAATATGTGCTACAGCCTTAAAAGACACACAAAAAACAAACTAAATGGGATCTAAAGGTTAAAGTCACTATTTAGTTTGACCCATGACCTCGTGACAAGAAGCAGCAAGAACCGTTTCAAACATGTTGTTGAATGAAACGTGGAATCATATATCAAAAAGTGAATGATACAAATGTCACATTGTCTGAACAAAAGGATTAAGCGCATGTTAAGTGTAAAAGGAAGGTCATACTAAATAAACCACTTTGGTTTATAGAAGCTGTTTGTTTTTTTCCACTGAAACTTTTATTTTTATGTTGTACATACTTTACTGTTGTATTCGCTGGCATGTTTGTCTGTGTTAAATGTATCTTGATCAGTTGTAACTGGAATGTAAATTGCTCAGAAATGAGATAAATAAAGTACATTATCATCATCATCATATTATTATTATTATTATTATTAAGTAGGTAAGTTATTTTTATTTATAGAACACTTTTCACAGACAGGGAGCCACAAAGTGATTTACAGTATAAAATACAGTTAAAATACAATAAAAATGCAATAAAAACATTGAGTACAGTCAGTTTGTAGTGGCCCTGAGTCAGTTGGATTTAAGATACCTGCTTGAACAAGAGTCCCTTAAGATATTTTTTTAAAAGTCTCAACAGAGTCTATTATTATATCCCCGAAACTCAATTTTGGGGATATAATAATAGTGTTGCTTCCATCCAATCAGAGGAAGGATAAATGCACACAATACTGTGGATCCAGTTCATTCCCTTGTGCCATTTTTAGTAAAAGTCTTGCGTTTCAGCCAAAGGTGAAACTGCACATTCATACAGACGGAGATGAAGTGAAGGAACCTTTAATGTCAATGTCTGATGCCATTTCATATTCAGTACCTGTCAGTAGTACCTGAGTCTGAGTGGACCCTTTTCCCTCTTGCATAAACATTTCCCACTTCCTCTTATTGATATCCAGAGAAGCAGCGATGGCTTTTGGACAGGAAGTAAGACATTTGACAGCCACTTTTTCTTTTTTTTCTTTTTGCATCTCCCTTTACAATCCCTTCAATCTGTCTTCATGTTGGTTTTGAGGCATAAGGGGTATGCCATCCACTTATATGGCACTAGTTGTCTTTAGCCTTTCATTCAAAGCACGGACACATACAGACTCCAGATAATTGTAAATGTAGCCGGAGACTGATCCTTCGGGATCATGTGCGAACTGTCTGGCAGCAGAGTTGTTATTGTTTGTGCTGGTTTGGTTTGTGTTGCTTCCTGTGTGTCAATCAGCTCCTCAATGTCACACAGTGACCCCACCACCTGCTGCTGTGCAGATTCACCCCATGTCAGTCACAGCATTCACAAACAGGCATCACAGGCTTGAGAATGGCATTTATTTTTATATTTAATTTACATTTTTGATGGTTGTGAAGGTCAAATTATCACGGGACAGTTACTGATGTGAAGCTTAAGAGACATTTCCCAATTTAAGCTTGAGAAGTGGTTATTGTATTTAAGTTGGAGGAGTGGTGTCACTGAATATTTATTTATTTATTTATTTAGACAGGAATGTATTGTAGCGACCCAAGTGCTGCTGTCACGCTGCGTTGCGGGATGCTGGGTACATGTTCTGATGCATGTTTTATGGTTTATGTAAGTTAAATTGTTCAATGTTGATTGTCGTATCTGATTATTTTTGTTGCCTTTTATCTTTATTTTCATTAATAGTTATATGTGTGTGAAATCGTAAGTAAAATAAGTGTGGGCCGCTATGGCCTCTGTTCCCTGATCTGTGTTTTGTGTTGCTTATTTCTCTGTTTGTGAGAATGGTCGTCAAAATAAAAGTGTGGCTCCATTGGAAGAGCAGGTTGTCCAATAACCAAAGCGCTGACGGTTCAAACCTTGGCTCCACATGTTGATGTCCTTGAGCAAGTAAGGTCTGTGCAGCGCCTTGCATGGCAGCAGCCGCCCACTGTGTGTCTGTTAATTTCATTGTACATATTTATAAACGCATTTGTAACTCACAGTGGTGAGTTAACGCTTTACAGTTGGTTATTACACCCAGGTTTAGGCGTACAAAAGGACATAACATAAAAGTGACTCCCAAAGAAGTCCGTGACCATACTTTTTTAAACCAAAAATGAGCAGCAATGTGTTCCCTTCTGGCTGAGCAAACCCAAAACAGTAAAGAAAACCAACTCAACAACTCTAAGCTTCCCTAATAAAATGAAGAAACTAAAATACACAGATATAACATGGACACATAAAGCATAAACAGGAGAAAATGTGACAAAATTAAATAGACTCTCACATTTGCCTGGTGCTACTATGAATATATAAAATGTATTTACAATATTTACAAATGTAGAAGAATAGAAACTTCCTCTCGCAAATGAATTCACTCAGTAATACTGGCAAATAAATGCAGTGTTGGTCTGGAGCTGGTTGGAAGATGTCATCTTGTTCCTTCAGTAGGTTGGCTCAGTTTCTCACTCCCAATCAGCCGATCGTGCATCGTTCCAGGTTAGCCAATCAGCAGGGCATGTGTTGTTCCGGATGTGCCAATCAGTGAAAGCCACCTAACCTAATAGAATAGAATAGAATAGAATAGAATAGAATAGAATAGAATGTTTTTATTGCCAGTGTGTGATACAACGAAAAGACACACGCACAGACAGACAGACAGACACACGTACTCTGAAACATGCACCACTGGCCCTCTACAGGCCAGTGTGGGAGGAAAGCACAAACTATAACAAGAGTCAAATACAGTACACAATACCTGAATACATGTATGACCTCAGGGTCGTAACATGATAATAAACCATCAACCATCTGAAGATATTGAGCAGAAGCATTCATGCATAAAACATCTCCATCCATCCATCCAAGTTGCAACTTTAAAAGAAAAACACAATTTTTCCCGATAATAAAAAGCTAACTTTAGCCTCATTTTCTTTTTCATGTTTTCCACATGTGGCTTGAAAGTGAGTCGCTAATGAATACACCCAGGTATTTATCCATGTGAACCTCCTCTATTCATTTCCTTTGTGGTTACTAAGGGGAACGTTTGTGGAAATGTCCTCGAATTGGAAAACAACATAAGCTTTGTCTCGCCTGCATGGAGAACCAGTTTCAGGTTAATTAATGAGTGCTGGACGGCAACAAAGGCCTTCTGCGGGGATTCAATGGCCTGGACAAGAGTTGATCCACAGCGGTAAATAATTGTGTCATCAGCATAAAAGTGCAAATTAGCATCTGACACATGTATGCCCAGATCATTAATATAAATAATAAATAAGAGGGGGGCCTAATACAGTACCTTGTGGCACCCCCTTGTGGACAGCAACGAATCCAGAACACAGACCAGTCCCAGCAATGAGATAATTTGTACAAAACATTAAATGCATGAGCAAAACAATAAATGCACAATAATAAATACATGTATAAACCACTAAATGAGTCCCCTGAAGCAGTAATTGTATTTCTTAGAATACATTCTAGGTGCGTTTTGCTTTAGGCTAAATAACTTGGTGCCTGTTCATGTTAGTACTCATGCGTTCGTTCTTTTACCATCTTTCTTTTTGCCTTTTGCACTATTATGACTGTGCACCGACTGTTTGTCTTTGATTTGTGTCATAATAAATCCCTGCAGTATCATCATTTCATATGTCAGGGTGATGGTATCTGATAAAGTGTTGTCGCTGATAGTCAGAAAATGCCAGACTGAAACGTTTCCTGTTCCAAACCTAGCATTTACTCCTTTGCTAGATAACCTTGGTATCTCCCTTGTAAATCAGTGCAGTGACAGTCAAAACAAATGCACATATTCACAAAAATTGTTAATCTTGTGTGGTGAGAGTCATCTACCATGTCAGTGGAAGTGAAAGTGGCAGGCTGTCAGGCAGCCATCATCCAACTGTCTATTGAGTCTTCCTAAATCAAGATTGATTTGCACTTTTGTGCTTTGTGTCTCGTATGGGTTGACACAGGGGGTTTGGTTTAACGCCTTTGGTCTGGATGATGAAACAGCAGACAGGTGGTATCAAGTTAAAAGGGTAAAGCATAGATAAGAAGGAAAGACTATACACAGTATGTGCAAAGTAAAAGAAAACCCTTTAGAGTTGAAGATGGAACTGGTTCCCTGTGGTCTGGAGTTTGGGTTTTAATTTCAGCTTCATTTATTTGTAGCACATTTCATGTACAGGACAATTTAAAGAGCTTTACATAAAACATGAAAGCATCACAAGACAGGCAGAAAGTCAAAATATAAAATATAAAAAAGCTTCAGAAACAAACATTTTAATTAAAATAGACATAAAATCATGTGATTTTAAAGTTAATTGAAAAGACATTATTTAGGAGTTTCAGAGAACTGCAGTAAATAATAATGTTTTCAGGCCTGATTTAAATGAGCTGACAGTTTGACCTCAGGTATTTTAGAAGTTTGTTCCACAGGTGAGGAGCAGAACATCTGAACGCTGCTTCACTGTGTTTGGTTCTGATTTTGGAACACAGTGAACCTGTCCCTGATGACCTCAGGGGTCTGGATGCTTCATAGGGAGCCAACAAGTCTAGTATGTGTTTGGGTCCAATGGCGTTCAGTGCTTTGTAAACCAGGAGGAAGGTTTTGAACTCCATCCTTTGACTCACAGGAAGCTAATGTCGTGATCTGAGGACCGGTGTGATGTGGTCCAGGTTATGGTTTGTCCAGCATTCTGGGACCGCTGCATCTGCCTGATGGATTTTTTTTATTCAGACTAGATTTTGTTGTTGTAGACCACAGGTGTTAGTGGTCAGTTCGGCCTTACAGATGAATTTGTGAAATGCAAAAATTACCCTAAAATATGAACAATCCTTTTAGTTCAGGTTCCACAATCAGACCAATTCAATTTCAAATGGGTTGGACTAGTAAAATATTATCATAATAACATATAAATAATGACAACTTCAAATTTTTCTCTTTGTAAATGTAAACATTTTCATGTATTTACACTAAAACAAAGTATAATTTCTCAAAAAATGTGAATAACCTAAACAAATATGAACAACCTGAAATGTATTAAGAGAACTAACTGCAATTTTACTAATATTCTGCCTGTTATTAAATGTTTTTGAGACATAATATTGTTAAAATTACACAGAGTTTTTCAGTTTGTTCATGTTATTCACATTGTTTTAAAGGTCAGTTTGTAGATTTTTACATTTTTATAATGTAAATATACTTTTTTTTTCGCTCTAAAACAAATAGAAGCTTTTGGAATTGACATTATTTGTATAATATTATGTTATTATTTCACTGGTCTGGCCCTCTTCAGATCAAATTTAGCTGAATGTGGCCCCCGAACCCCTGTTGTAGACTGTTTTAGTATATACATAGTTTCAATTTTGAGGGCTCTTATTTAATTTCTGTCCTACTTTTTCTCATATTCTGAGGAAAATCTTCATGTATAGAAGCTGAATAAGAATCATGACATCAAATATAACTCAGAAAACTAAACTGTTGTTTGTTAAATGCCAAATACTGTATAAAGCCATTTTATTCAACACTATGTATGTATATATACTGTAGCACTTTGAAAATTAGGAGAAAAATGTGTTTACTAATTTATGCTGCATTTCTCACTGGGGTTTGAATGAATGAATTTTTCCATTAATATTAGCAACATTTATTTCACTGCTGTTTGTACTTTGCATTAATCTGTTAATGTACAGCCTAATGCCGAATATGAATGTACTCACATCACACACTGATCTGATTTCTCCGACCACATTCATGTGTGAACTGGACCTCATTTGGCCACATTTCTTTACCGCTATAAATCCTGATGTGACCTGGGCTGCAGTAAAGAGCTTCCAACTCGGCTGACATCTTTCCATTCACACGCCAACAGTGTCATATTAAATCATTTTATAGATTATTCTAAGTCCATTCTGAAAAGCCCACAAACTGACCTCATGTGAAGAAACACATTTACGCAGTTCCCCATCTTCATATTTCAAGCACATAAAGATTCAGTCATCACTAGAGAACCAGTGAAGAGCAGACTGAATAATCTATACTTATATTGATTATATTAAATTAAGTTGTAGTGATTGTCAAGGTCACACTAGTTATCATCAGGAAAGCCATTCCCTTTAAATGTTGCTGGTAGTCTTTGACCTCTATAGTTAATTAATTTGTAAGAGAAACATTACAAATCCAGCCTGTTTTGCAAACAAACTGCCTGCAGGAAACTAACGATTGCCTTCCTTCATTTGAAGACATCAGATCAGCTTGTGTATTTGCATATAGAGTGGGAAAGTGAGATCCGAGCACAAGTGATCACCCAAGATCACACATATAGACTCATCCTAAAGCCACTTGTGAACTAATCATTGTTATTCAAGTCACTTCCAAACTGTAACACATTAGTTACATTATTACTTGTTAGTGTTATTTAAGGATGGATATATTGGGTTTTTTTTTTGTTATATACATTTCAAAACATTTCCCTGTGGTCTACATAAAGTCTAAATGTTCTGCTTGTGTCTGAATTCTTCATTAATTCAACTCCACGGGTCCATTTTCATCAAGCCTATTTCTGAGTAATGACACAAGAAAGGTGGTTTTGAGCGCTGGCCCTTTAAATGCAAATGAGCTACTTCACGCCGTCGACCATCCTTTCTGTCCTGTTCATCCACCCGTGTTCATTAATACAACCAATAACTGAACATTTTAGGTAATCTGTTCAAATTTTGGACATATTTTCAGTTTTTACTACAACCGCTGCTGATAAACAATTATGTTGTACTCAGAGAAATGTTTGTCTGAAGTCTGGACCTTATATGTGCAAATGTTGTGATAAAATTAATTATAAAACATAACAAATTAAGAAGGATTTGAAACAGGTTGTAGAAATCCCCTTGATTTTTGCCGGAATAAATGAACCAAAGACGAATAAAAGTGGGTTTAGTTAAATATCACCCCTTTAAAAGTAATGCATTACATTGCAGTATTGCGTTACATGACTCCAGTCATAAATGACGAATGCCCCCAAGAACGCTTGCATTTTTGTCAACATTTTACATGTTCAAATGGGGGGGGGATAGTAGATAAATCCATAATGAATACTCATAGAAACGTTACCTTACTTTATCATTGCTGATCACAGGGATCATGCTAATGCTAACTAGCTTCTTAAAGCAGGCAGAGTTGGTAATGAATATACGTCCATGTGGCCAGTGTACTGTCTTCTGCCATCGTCATCCATTGGCTGAACACCAACAGGAAATAGAACTTCCTTCATTAGAACTTTCCTCATATGCTTACTGTTTTTTTTTTGTTTTTTTTTTTGAGCAGTTAAATTATGGATTAAAACTGTTATAATCCAAGCACCATTGAACATGTGCTGAATAAAATATTACTGAAAACAGTTTTAGTAATGCCTCACAATGCTGCGTTACAGCAAAAAGTAATCTGTTACTGTAATGGATTACTTCTGCAGCCAGGTCTAAACAGGTAACTTGTTTTGTTTTTTTTAACTGTAGTTGCCCGTGTTTGATACTGCTGCTTGAAATCTGACTTGAGTGATTTCATTACACCTACAGGCAAACAATGTTCCACTGGAGACAAGACAGACTTCTAAATGAGGAAGCTCAGTAAGCTCCGACTTTGTAGACATTCTGAAACATCATTCTTTGTTCAAGGCAAGATTTGACATCATATTTCCTTTGTTTGTGCCGCTGCATTATATGAAAGATGCGATAAAGTTCAACGCTGAAAAAATATGACAGTGCTGAGGAGTCAGAGATTCTGCGGGAAAGATCTGACAGCCGTGTTCAGTAATTTCCAAGGATTCGACACAGATCAAAAGAGCATAGTTTGTTATGTTACAAACAGAAATCATGCATCAGCTTCAACTTCAGGCCAGCAGTCTGTTGATACAAAGCCTGTGTTTACTCCACTGTTCTCAGCTTTAATAGGAAAGATGATGATGAAGATCTTCCATTTCAGTCTCTTTAGTTGAAAAGCACTGCGCTCTGTACGCATTAACCCTTTAAACCCCTGACGTGTCAGCGCTGACGCATTTGAATTATGATGTATTTGAAATATTCATAAAGATTCAACCATTTGCTCATTAGGAAAAATAGCAAAACACACTGAGAGGACAGACGTTGCACTTTCCACAGACATCCACACGTGAACAGTGAACTCCCCCGGAATGAGACCGACTCCGGGGTTACATGTGGGGGCTCGTCACCACTAATTTGCACTTTATTTCCACCCAGAAATCACATTGCGCCATCGTTCTGTATTTGTTTTTCTTGTAAGCAGCCTTCAGAAATGCCCTCTGCTGCAGGTTTGTGGGCAGGTTGCATGCACAGACGCGGTGCCCGTTCGAGCCACTGACTGTTGTGTGAGACAAAGTGTGAAGTAATATGACCAGAATCCTGGTTAGACTGGTAATTTACTCATAGAGAAGAAAGGTTCTAAGAGGATCAGACACAAGAGCTAAGGGCGTCAGGTTGACGGTAAAGCTGAGGGTCCTTTTCTTCTGCATTGAACCAAATGTTGCTTTGTTCTGCCTCTCGTCTACTCCGACCCACTCCTCTGTTCACTTCTGCTCCTTCCTGCTGTTTCTCAGTCTCCAGCGTAGTGACAGACTTATTATCAGCTTTAGTCACTATCAGATCAGTTTAGCAATTCTTTAGGCCAGATTCGAATGTTCTGCGCTGGAAGCCGGGCGACTGCGAACATACATCTGTCGTATACTGTTACAGTAGAAGAAAAGCAAAGGAGAGACATTGATGAACTGGGAAACTCCTAAGCGTAATTGTTGTGTATCATGACGTGGGCGACCATCGTTAGCTAAATAACAGAGTTAGCTAATGTCAACAAATAACCAGCTCTCAGCACAAAACAGACTCTCAAGTAAATAAGCACATGCAAATCTTCCATAGTGCCCCCGCTGAAGGAGGGGTCGGAGTGACTAATGGTGCTTTTCCACTCCATGGTACCGGCTGTCATAGGGTGACCATATTTTCATTGGTGAAAATGAGGACACTCAGGCCGGGGGGGGGGGGATTTTTTTTTTCAAACAAAAATAACTTCAATTACAAATGAATTTATGATTTTTTTGTTTAAAAGGTGCAAAAGATATTTATTTTATTGCAAATGTATTCATTCAAAAACTGCTTTACAATTTCTGTTATGAATGCACACAATGAAGGAAATAATGTCTCTAAACTTCTCTCAGTATTAGACATAACAGTTAGCAATAACTCTCAACAACACCGATACTCAGGTGTGAAATGACCAGGTATCCTCCGCTACATTCACATCATCCTCGTTCCCTGGTTTCAGCAAATACTTGGTTATGGAAGTGGCGCTACTTTCGCCTCGAACAGCCTTTTATGTTTTTCGGTGTCCAGGTGGAATTTGAGGTCCCTGGCACCACCACTGGACAGAGACATCCTGCTTTGGACACTGTGCACAAGGCTTCACATTTGTCTCGCTCCGGTCTGAATGCGGGGAATTTCTTCTGTAATTCATCTGTAAACGTGCACTTGCGCTTGTAACGGCGAATGCACATGTGCTTTGACTGCTTTCGCTTGTGAACACACTCGATTCAGACCAGTAAGACTACCCTCATACACACAAAGCAAAGTGACTGGAGGTGAGAAGGGCGGGACTAAATTGAGAACGATACAGAGAAACCTGGAATGGAGTAAAACGGAACGGAGTGGAATTCTGTTGGCAATGCATTATGTTTGAGACAGTAGCACCAAATCCCGGACGATTTTGAAAATCCACCCGGACGTTTTTTAGGTCCCAAAAGTAGGACACGTCCGGGTAAAGAGGACGTGTGGTCACCCTATTTTAACACTTGTAAATCCTAATGTGACGGTTCAGTCCCTGTTGTTGAGAAACTAGCTAATTGGAAGAAATAGACAGAACTTTTGAATGATTGTTCTTCCATTGTCTGGACGTGATTTCTGCTGTAAACCATCGGGAAGTCTGCACCGATGAAGGGTCTGACATATGTAAAAAAAACACCAAAAAAAAAAACAAATGTAAAACTGTCCAAGATGTTGTAAAATAGGTTTTTATATTTTTGTAATCGAAGAATTGAAGAAAATGAAATTCCATTTTTGTCCCTTTTCTTCTTATAAAACACAGTTTCGTGTATTTAATTACATAAGAATCATAAATACTTGACATATTTAAAAAGTTCTACTCCTTCAGGAAAAAGGGTGGGGAAAAAGCAAATTTTTTGACACAATTATTGACAAAATTAATAAATATACAAGAAAACACCTTTGAACAGCCATCCACTGTAGTGACCAGTGTGTATGAAAGGGCTAATCTAATCTAATCTAATCTAGTCTAATCTAATCTAATCTAATCTAATCTAATCTAATATAATATAATATAATGGAAACTTATATGGAGTGGTGCGGAAGATGGCTGGTTCGAGACCCAGGTCATCCCTTAGGGTTAGATATAAATCCCAAATATAGCACCACAATTGTGCTGGTTCCAATCCCAGTTGTGTCAGGAAGGGCATCCGACATAAAAACCTCTGTCAAATCAACATGTGAAAGTGACCCCGAAAGGGAAAAAGCTGAAGGAGTTAAGGCTTTTATGTAATTTTATTGTATTATTATCATTAAAGTTTATTATGTAAAAAAACATTTTTGAAATATTTTGGGTTTTGTTTTTTCGGGGGGGTTTTTTTGCCACTTTTTTGAGTGTTTTTACTGTGGATCAATAACGTTTGTCTCATTCTCAGCTCGGTTCTTTTTTCCAATAAAAGCTTCGTTTCCTTCGCGTTCCCTTCCTCCGACCATGACGTACAGTCGACATTTAACCCGTCACTTCTGTGAAATACCTTTAACCGCTGGCTCTTTCCATCCTTTCGGTTCACTTTTCAACTCTTCTCCACTTCACTGCGACACTGTCTCGTTGTTTTATGTTTCTTATTGTTTTGTGCCGTTCGCAGCGGTAAAATAAAACCGCAGAAGGATTGCTAATCGCCGGGGCCTCGTACATCAAACGGCGCTGTCCTGAGAATCCGATGGCGTACAACTGTGTGTGCATCGCTCTGATCGATACGGGTTGTGAGGAGAATACAATGAAGCCCATCTGCATCCCCTCCCTCACACACACACACACACACACACACACACACAAGATGCCAATGCTCTCTTATTACAAACGCGTCCGTCACAAATGACCATAATCTATACGGTTCGCCCCGATGGCTCCCCCGGGAGGCGGGCTCTCATTTCATTTTTCATCTCATCCTCTTTCACTTTATTTCCAGTAATTCAAACCCACTAAATCCAAATATGAGCAGACACGGAGCCCTGCTGTTTTGACAAGTTAAATGACTACAGGCGATGATGCGCTTCCCGCCTCGGTCGGTACACAACCCACGGTCGCGACGGCGTTCCCGCCTTTATCGCGACGTGTTTCTGTGCACAGGCGCGCGACGTCGCCCTTTCCCTTTCCATCTGCGCCATCTATACCTTATTTATTTATTTATTTATTTATTTATTTGCGTCTTTTTTGTATTGGAACCGTGTAGCTCGGTATTTCATTGACATCAACTTCACAGAATGTTGCTACAGTGACACCGGGGATAATTATTTCACCACACATTTCTTTCCTTTTCTGCATCTCTCTCTCTTTTTTTTTTTTTTTTTTTTTTGCTTTCCTCCCTCCCAGCCTATTCCATTCCTGCAG
>JAPSES010000109.1:7452069-7464569 GCA_029822895.1 Maxillicosta whitleyi | reverse complement strand
CTACAACATTGATTCACCAGTAAAACCCATAGAGTTGGATCAATGACAGTGGATGGAAACACTGGATTTATGTTCAATTAATGATAGATTTTACTAAAAAAAAAAAAAAAAAGTCACTTTTTCTTCAGCTTTCTCTATTTCTGATCTAATAACCCTCAACTTTAATCTGAGCTTTTACAAACATCTACATGATAAATAAGCAAATACATGATTTACACTAAAAGCATAAACTACAGAGGATAATCTGATAACAAATGGGGATAAATCACTTCAGAAAGGTTAGATATCAAGAGAAATTCACTTTGTTAAGTGGCACAAAAGTAGTGTTGGGTCTTTATGGGTTAAGCTTAAAGGGATTTGCAGTCTCTGTAGGAGCATTAAAAGGTTTGATCACAGCTGGTATTCATTCAGGGATGCAACAGAAGTGTTTCTGATTCATTAATGGACTGTTATTGGCTGTGCATTCCCATGTGTTGCTATTTTACGGAGTCTGGTGTCTTATGTTACGCACAGAATCTTCAGTTTAAAACAATTTGCAGCCTCTGAACCAGCTCTGAAAGGGTTGATCACAGTTAGTATTCAATCTAAACTTAAGCTATTACACTTATCACGTAACATTAATGTTTATGATGCATTAATAGGTGATTATTGATCGTGCATTCCCATATGATGCTGCTTTAAAAGTGTCTTATTTTACTCGCATGTTCTTAAAGTTTAAAGCGACATGCAGCCTCTATATCAGCTCTCAAAGGTTTGATGACAGCTGGTATTCAATCTTATCTTCAACTATTACGCACATGATGTAACAGTAATGTTTATGATGCGTTAATAAGCTATTATTCATTAAACTATTATTCCCATTTGACGCTGTTTTCCCGGGTGTAGTGTCTTATTTTACGCACGTGTTCTTAAGTTCAAAGCACTTTGCAGCCTCTGAACCAGCTCTAAAGGGTTTGATGACAGCTGATATAAATATTACCTTCGATTATTACGCATATGAGGTAACAGTAGTGTTTATGATGTATTCATTAGTGGGTTGTTATTTACCGTGCGTCCTGTTTTGCTGCTGTTTTACCGGTTGTCTGATTTTACGCACGTGTTTTTAAGTTTAAGGCACTTTGCAGCTTCTTTTTATTTATTTTTTTTATCACAGCTAGTATTCAGTCTTACTTTCAATGGTAATGCATATGATGTGACAGTAATGTTTATGATGCAATAGTGAGCTGTTATTTAACGTGATGCTGTTTCACGTGTCTTGTTTTACGCACATGTTCTTAAGTTTTAAGGACTTTTCAACCTCTGCACCAGCTCTAAAAGGTTTGAACACAGCTAGTATTCAATCAGTGATGCAACCGCACCGTTTATGATGCATTAATAAGCTATTATTGATCGTGCGTTCCCATATGATGCTATTTTACCGAGTTTGGTGTCTCATTTTACGCACGTAACCTTAAATTTAAAGCCACGCGTATCCTCTGTACCAGCTTTAAAAGGTTTGACCACAGCTAAAATTCCATCTTGCCTTCAACAATTACGCACATGATGCGTGTTTATGATGCGTTAACAGGCTATTATTCATCATGCGTCCTGTTGTGATATGTAACAGAGCACCTTATTTTACGCACATATTCTTTAGTTTAAAGATATATGCAGCCTCTGTACCAGCTCTAACGGGTTTGGTCACAGCTTTTATTAAATATATGACGTGTTTATGATGAATTAATAGACTATTTCCTTTGTGCTGTTGTTTTACAAGTGTCCAGTGTCGTGTTTTACGCACATGTGCTCTTACCTTTAAAGCAAGTTTGAACCTGTGTATTTGTTTTTAAAAGTTGGATCACAGCTGGCATTAAATCTACGATGTCGCAATACTTTTTAAAATGACCCATTAATGAGCTCTTATTGATCACGAGTTCCCGTTTGCTGCTGTTTTAAAGCGCCTGGTGCGTTTAGTCGCTTTTCTTTTAACGCGTAAAATCCAAGTTTCCGACTCACCTCCGAACCATTCCGATGAGATGTTCTGCAGCAAAGTGAAAGGTATGCAGAAGAAAGTGATGAGCAGGTCGCTGACCGCCAGAGAGCAAATAAAAATATCTGTAGCCGTCTGGATCGCGCGTTTCTTTAGAATAATGTAGATCACCAGGCTGTTCCCAGCCAGAGCCAACAAGAAAATAACCACGTACATGATCACGAAGGTGGTCTTGGCGCTGTAGGGCAACTCTGGGATGTAGACGAGCGGCTGGATGTTGTAAGTGTTGATAAACTCCTGTCTGCTCAGGTTGTAGTACTGGAGCATCTCCTGCAACACTTCGGGAGTTATTTTAGCGGATCCCTGGTCGGAGTCTGTGGAGGCTGCCGCCATCCTGATCACGCGCGTATATCCTCCCCAGAAAAGAAGTGATTTTCAGAAAGAGATTTTAAATATATATATAAAAACACAAAACAAAAAAGAAAAGTTAATGTGCATGAGTGCCAGCTTCTGTCGGATCCGTGTGGATGCTGCGCCTCCTCCATCCGGCTCCTGCTGCTGCTGCTCATTCACACACATGACTCTATATAACAGTGGCCAGTGACTGACAGCTGCACGAGCCCCACGTGCACATGGTGTTCCACAGGGTCTGTGTGGAAGTCTGCTGCCAGTATCCAACATGAGTGGGCGAGAACTATTGTTTTTGGTTCATTTTGTTTGTTTTTTTACCACTTTAGCAGCAAAAATATTAGTTAATTGATTATATTAGATTTAGCGAATTACAAGGTATAACGTAAAGCAGGGGTCAATCATGTGGCTCGGGGGCCAAATGTGGCCCACCACAGGTTCTAATGCGGACCGTGGGATGAATTTTGTAAAAGTGTAAAAAATCCACAGTCAAGGCTGTTGAATTTATTTTCATTACACATACAGACAAATATGATCCACAGTTAAATAATAACAGAATAATTTCCAACAGAGCCATAGAGGGGACATGGTGAATAAAAAAAAAAAAAATAACAAGGCGTGAAACGACTTATAAGGCATGCACTCAAGTTGTGAAAAAGTGAGGGATCGTTTTAAAACACGTTCCCTCGGTTTATATCCAAGGCGTGTGAATGATATCCTATGGCGTCCCCACAATATCCTTGTTTTTGTTGCCTAAACACACATGGGTCACCATGGTAACTCCGGAAATAGACGTTATTTTATTCTATTTTAATATTGTGTTAGAACAGTTCCATGGTCTGTTTAGTTTTAATTATAACCCCTATGAGTGACTTGCTGGTCTAGTTGTAATTTCTATTTCATCAGGGTTAATAAAAGGCTGTGACATCCTTCACATGATTGACAGGTCAGTATCACAGCTCATATTTCAATAAAACGTGCATTTTTCTCGACCTATTTTTGTGGTTAATAGGCTCCGCTCACAAGACTCTAAAATGACCCAGTTATGCATGTGTTACTGCCACACGAAGCAAGCGTTTAACCCTTTATCGAGCAAATGACTATTTTTAGTCATTTCTACGTACATTACAAGACAGTGACGGTAACATTCACATGCTTCTTCATGAAATGTATGTGATTTAATTAAAGAAAACCTCAGCTGAAATGGATGAAAATGTCCGTTGTGTGCTTTTAACGTCCACCACACACGTGTTCAGTGACTGTAGAATGATAATACATGATGGTAACTTTCAGTGGTGGAATGTAACTAAGTATTTTTACTTCATTACTGTACTTAAGTAGTTTTTTGTATTTGTATTTAAGTAAAAATAATGCATAGTTATCTGTACTTTCTACTCCTTACATTTCGGAAATTGATGCCGTTACTCGTTGCGTTATTAATTATTTTCTTCTAAATATATATTTTTTAACTTTTCGTCTAAATCTCGCATGAAAAATCGCACACACAATATTGACACCCATCTTTTCAATACACATAATAATACTTGTGAGCAAAACAACAACAAAAAAATAAAAGGAAAAAAAATATATAATTGATTCATATCACGATGCGTATTGATATCGTCTGATACAAAACAAATTATCGCAATATCAGTTTCAGTTTATTTCAGATGCAACCACAATGCAAAACATATGGGAAAATAGGAGTACTTATTAACTAGATAAATAACAAATAAGTACATAAATAAATGAATTAAAAGAAAAAATAACATGATGATTGACTTATATCGTGATGCGTACCGATATCGTCTGATACAAAACAAATTATCGCAATATCAGTTTCAGTTTATTTCAGACGCAAACACAGCACAAAACATAGGGGAAAATAGGAATACTTATTAACAAGATAAACAACAAAACAACAACAAATAAATAAATGAGAAGAAAAAAATGATATGATAATTGATTCATATCATGATGCGTATCGATATCATCTGATACAAAACAATTATCGCAATATCAGTTTCAATTTATTTCAGACGCAAACACACTACAAAACATAGGGGAAAATAGGAATACTTATTAACAAGATAAACAACAAAGCAACAAATAAGTAAATAAATTAATAAATTAAAAGAAAAAATAACATGATAATTGACTTATATCGTGATGCATACCGATATCGTCTGATACAAAACAAATTATCGCAATATCAGTTTCAGTTTATTTCAGACGCAAACACATTACAAAACATAGGGGAAAATAGGAATACTTATTAACAAGATAAACAACAAATCAACAACAAACAAACAAATAAATAAAAAGAAAAAAATAATATGATCATATATGAAAGCCCCTATAAACCTTTAAACACATACAGTCACATACACACCAGTTTATAACCTTCTTTTTCTGTCCTCCAATAACACACTAAGGTTGAAATGTTGAATTTCAGAGTATTTTATGTTAACATTAAAACTCTGGATCTGGTGTGTTTGCTCTAAATATGCCTCTAAAAACCAACACGTTGATAGCTAAACCACAATGGAAAAAAAACTTTGCGCTTACTTTTTTTTTTTTTTTGGCGTGAATGCTGTTAATGATGGACTAAAAGTGAGAAAGATAATAGATATTTCTACGAGTGAGAAACAGCATGGAACAATTTTAATTATACAATTAAATGATGTATAATGTGACCTGACAGGTTTGTTTTTTTTTTTTAATTTGTGTCATTTGTTAAATTGGCTATTTGTCCCTTGTGTTGTTATTAAAGTGGTCGAATTAATTCCATAAATATAATATTTAATTAGCTGCTGCAGATGTCTACTGGAAGTAAAAGTAAAAAATAAATAAATAACCTCAACTTATAAAGTATGTGAGTTTCCTCGGCTTCACGTACAGTTTACCGTAGAAAACGAACCTAACATATATGCACGTATTTCCCTTAAAGCGGTGGTCAAAATCCCTAGCCCTCGAACGCTACTATCCTGCATGTTTTAGATGTAAACGTCTTCCAACACACCTGATTCAAATGATAAGTATATCATTACACTGTGCAGAAGTCTGATAATGAGCCGTTACAGACATCGCATCATTATCAGGCTTGTACAGAGCATGAAGGTGAGCGGATCATTTATTGAACCTGGTGTGACGGAAGAGGGAAATATCGGAAACAGTCTGAACAGCACAACCTTATGTGGCCTGTATCTGATCTATTAAAGTAAGTCTGAACAGCACCCTTATGTGACCTGTATCTGATCTAGTAAAAACAGTCTGAATAGCACAACCTTATGTGACCTGTATCTGATCTAGTAAAAACAGTCTGAACAGCACCCTTATGTGGCCTGTATCTGATCTACTAAATACAGTCTGAACAGCACCCTTATGTGACCTGTATCTGATCTACTAAAAACAGTCTGAACAGCACCCTTATGTGGCCTGTATCTGATCTATTAAAGTAAGTCTGAACAGTACAACCTTATGTGGCCTGTATCTGATCTACTAAATACAGTCTGAACAGCACCCTTATGTGACCTGTATCTGATCTAGTAAAAACAGTCTGAACAGCACCCTTATGTGACCTGTATCTGATCTATTAAAGACAGTCTGAACAGCACAAATCTGACTTTTTGTGTGACATACCTAATCCTAATAGCAAAACTCATTTTTTCCATCTTAAAAATGTCATAAATGACATCAGTCCACTCCTCCCCTGTAGATTTTTGTATTTTTTGATGCTTCCTTTTCATGGCTTTCCTACAAGCGGCACTTAAAATCTGAAATATATATTTACCATGAGTGGAGACATTTTCTGCTGGTAGAACTCCTAAGCATAAAACACAAACTCAAAAGGAGTGCTCGTCTAGAATACTTTTGCAAAACTGTTTAGACCTCCTGCCAGAAAGAGCACAAACTTGAACAAGGCAAAGTGCTTTGCCTCATCCACGCTGTCTCCACTATGAAGCACAACTGGAATTATGTGTTTTTTCCTCTGGAGTGATGAAAAATATAAAACGGTTTTTCAAGCAAAGCTCTCTCCATATCGTTGGATTTGACGTTTCCATTGTATCTCACATAAGATCAGTAAAACCTTCAAATAACTTGGGAGTGAAGCCGGGGCTGGGCTGATGCGATGTCCGTTAAAAGTCCACCTGCTGGGTTCTGGACCAGCTGGACTTCCAGCAGAGTCTGGTCTACATGTGTCCAACGACACTGGTCTAGTAATGGGTTCCATCAGATGAACTGGAAAGTGAAGAACAAAAGTACTGGTTAGGTTATGTTTGCAATGTATAGGACACACACACACGCACACACACACGCACACGCACATACACACGCACACGCACACACACACACACACACACACACACACACACGCACACGCACACACACACACACAGACACACACACATTTATAGGTTTATGTAGGTTATGACTCTTATCTTATCCCATCCCATCTTATCTTACCTTATCTTATCCCAACTTATCTTATTCCAACTTATCTTACCTTATCTCATTTCATATCATCTTATCTTATCTCATTTCATATCATCTTATCTTATCCCAACTTATCTTATCTTACCTTATCCCATCTTATCTTATCTTATCTCATTTCATATCATCTTATCTTATCTTATCCCAACTTATCTTAACGTATCTTACCTTCTTATCTTATCCCATCCCATCTTATCTTACCTTATCTTATCTCATATCATCTTATCTTATCGCAACTTATCTTATCCTACCTTATCTTATCCCAACTTATCTTATCTTACCATATCTTATCCCAACTTATCTTACCTTACCTTATCTTACCTTACCTTATCTTATCTTATTTAATCTTGTCTTGTCCTATCTTAACTTAATTTCATTTAACTACATTTATGCAGTACATTTATAGGTGTTCCAGTAGAAATTATCTGTACAGTGAATGTATCGTCATGTGCAGACAGGGTTTTTTTTTTTAAGTAGATTTTCTGGCTCTGAGGCAAACATTCCTTTTCAGTAAAAACTAATTTTCTCACAGAATGTCACATTTTGACCCAAGACTGTATCTTGGAAATGACAGCTGATGGCCATTCTGACTAAATTCTTCTTTATTAGCAAATCAAACTGGGTAAAGTGTCAGTACTATTATTCTGGATGTATTTGACATGTAGAGCAGTTTAATAGCGGTCATATCCTTGAATTACAAATACTGTATGGTTTTAGCTACGTCAACCTCTGACTGTTCTAATGTTAAAATAAATAAACTCTGCAAACCTTTTTGGATAATCAGAAAATTACACAAAGCTTCAAACCAATGAGATGTTTTCGTTTTTAGTGATATTTCAGGGGCGTCAAGGAAGGATCCAGATCACCTCCAAAATTTAATCATATGTTCCTTGTCTCAGAGCGAAGACTCAATAATTAACCCAGATACTGAGAAACAAAATTTTGGGCCCCATTGACCCCAATGTTAACGGAAATTTCAAAGTGATCCAGAATCCAGGATTTCTTCCTGATCACCCCCAAAAGTTAACCATTTCTTCCTTGTGCCATTGGCAACAAATCCTGAAAATTTCATCAAAATCCGTCCATAACGTTTTGAGTTATGTTGCTAACAGTCAAACAAACAAACAAACACCAGCAAAAATATAACCTCCTTGGCGGAGGTAATTAAGTGATTCAAAACAAATAAATATGGAACTAAAGTAACATAAATAAGACGATCTAACAGAGAATTAAACTAGTTGAATGTTGGGTTGGTTATAAGGTGCCTTTTTAATATTCAAGTAAGACGAATTAATTTGTAAACTCCGGTCTAAAGCGTCTAAATATCATGGTGAACATTCTTTGGTTTGGATTACTGTCACATCGTTACAATGTCTAGCGTTCTACTGACGGTGATCCGACTTAAAGCTGAAAAGGTGTTTAAATTGAACCGGAAGACGAGAACTAGAATTAATAATTTTATGTGCGAAGAGTGAGATCTGTAGCGTATTTATATCAAACACTGACAAAACCTTCAACTTACAAAACAATGATGAAGAGGGGAACGTGTGGGAGACATTAGAAACAATCCTGATGTAACGTTACTGTGGGTTAAATTCACCACCTGCATATATAACGCCCACCTTTCATAACAATGTGCATAAAGTAACCATCAAATATACTGTAGGATCTGTGACGGTGTTCAGGATGTGAGCATAAACTGAGCAAGTGATGGTCAGAGTTAGAGACGGGGACTCGCTATTCTAATGCACATCACATTAGTTCTCATTTTAACTTTGCATGTGAGTGCGCCTTTAGGGTCGGGCAGTCTGCGGTTCAAGTCTATGCCTGAAACGTTGAATAATAGAGCAGATATAAGCATCAGTTATATAACAAATCTGAACCATAACACCCATCGGGGGAAAAAAAAAAACCCAGATAGAATAGTTCATTATTTAGTTCTTTTTAAATAAGAATAACAATAATGATACATTTTATTCAAAAAGCACCTTTCATGAAACCCAAGGACACTGTGCAGCATGGGATAAAAGACAATAAATACAGTAAAAAGAAAAAGAAGTTAAGTCTAAAAAAAAAGGGAGCAAGGGGGGCGAAGAAATAAGTAAGACAGTGTATTATTAATTTATTAACTCTAAAAGTAACTTGACTTATATGATGAGGATGTGATGCGTTTATATAGCTCTGTTGATATAGATGGTGCCCCCCCCCGAAAACACAGGGGGGTCAGCGAGTGAAGTGATGTGGTAGATGATGGGGGGGTACCAGCTAACTTATAACATTGCAATGTACAACAGTACTCGCTGACGCACCCCCTTTTAAACGCAAAATGATGTCACTCGCTACCCTCCCATGTGCTCATGCCCGCCCCCCCAGGGGAATGTCCACGCCCCCCCCCAAAAAGTGAAATCCACTGCTGTAATAAAACTATCTATAAAACTGTATCTGCAGTCAGACATGGGTGTTAAATTTGATTAAAGTGACATTAAAAAAGCATTAAATTAGATTTACTGACGTCTACAGAAGCCTTAAAGGGTAGTTTTAAGGTGTTTTTAAGGGTTTTTTTTTTTTTTTTTTTTACCCAGTGTTTTTGTAAATGTGCAGAGCCTTTTAATGTTCCCGTATGTTCCGACAATACTTCCCTCCCAGGTTATTGACGTTAATGGAATCATGGGAAGAGCAGGTTTATGTCGCAGTGAAGCAACAGCTTTTCCGTTCTGTCCTTTTCACATCCGTACTGAAGTTCGAGATGTTAATTTCGATACGACACTAGCTCTGCTCTGATAATAGTGGCTTTAAGCCTTTAAACCCTGACGTGTCTGTGGCGAACGTTGTGAATGTCAGATTCATTTGAAATAAATAAATGAAATTAAACTGTTTGATCAATAGTAAACCCCCCCTTTTTTTTCATCAGGCGTTTGGGGGGGCAAAACAGCAATGAGTGAAACAAACTCGCAAATTGAGGTAGAGCTTTCTAGTACAAGAATCCAAGGCAACAACAAATAACAGTGACAAAGCACACATTATTATACTGTATGAGAACACAGCACTTCTACTGCCATCTGGTGGACATTTGTTAGTACTACAACAGCGTCAATAATAACTAATAGAGAATCCTTTAAAAACAATTCCTGGATCCAGACGGTGATCCGGATCACCTCCAAAAAATAATCACTTCCACATCTCACCATTATTAACCTATCCTGAAAATTTCATCAAAATCCATCCATAACATTTTGAGTTATGTTGTACACAAACCTCCTTGGCGGAGGTAAAAATACAAAATAAAAGCATTGCAACTAGGAATGTTTGTATAACAAAAACAGAATTATGTGCAAATGACATGAGAAAATAAATATTGTGGAATAAATAGTGTGAAAAGATAAAATAATATGGAAGACTAAACATTTGACAGATTTCGCAAATGTTATAGGATATGATGTGATTTTTTGTAGTGAACTTTTATTTAGTTGGTTTAGATTTTTTTATTTTATTTATTTAGTTTTATTGATGTGTGAGATTATTTATTATGGTGATAGATTTAGGAAAGAATCTATCTATCTATCTATCTATCTATCTATCTATCTATCTATCTATCTATCTATCTATCTATCTATCTATCTATCCATCCATCTCAGACCTAAGCAGAGCATTTACAGTTCATTTTACTGTATTTTTCTATTTATTGTCTCGTAGTTTTTTTCAATAGTTCTCATATGGTTTTTATATCAGGTTTTATGTTCTACACATATACATATTTTTTTGTATGTGTGTTGTTTTTTTTATAGAAGTTTTGTGGTTATCCTTTGTCCTTGTTTAATTTGATCCAAGCAACAACCGTGCAAAAGTTTCTGTGTGTGACGCACAAATGGCAAATAAACTTCCCGAGTCTTATGTAGATCGCACGGAAATGTTTTAAAATGCATAATTTTATAGAAAAAAAAACAAAAACACTCCTTTGAGAAAAGGCTAATACGGAGAAAAAATTATTTGCGAACTGCCACAGAAGTAGCGCCGGGTCTTTGTGAGTCCTGTCACATCCACAAACACACAGTCATGGTGGTTTAAATCAGAACTGAACAGTAAGTAAAGCAGAATCTGACAAAAGCCTTCTGCAACTGCACTCACAAAAAGCCCAGTAACACAAACGCGGTTCCTCTCTCTGATGAATCCCCGTAAATATGTATCCAAACACATCCTCCTGTTCAAACAACTCAACATAAGCCTCACATATCTATATCTGAAATGCCTCACAGTGGATGAAATCACTCTGGTTCTATGTTTATTTGTCAACACGCCACCTAAGCGTGGTGTTCTGTTTGTGTGTGTTGACGCTAAAACGCCTGTAGTGTCGAAGCAAGTGCTTTGTTTTCGCAGCAGTAACTGATTGCTGATGATTGGGCTGGGAAACCAAACAAAAGAGAAACTAGATACATAGAAGTACTTTATTGATCCCAAGCTGGGAAATTGAAAAACTGGTGGTTAATTGAATTGCGCTTTAAAACAGATGAATTGAAGTTGAATGTCAAAGTGTTAGGAACCATCTACGACTTTTTTGACGGTAGCGACTGGATAGTTTAGTAGTTTACACTGCAGACTTTGGTGCGGAAGGTTGCCAGTTTGAATCCCATGTGGGCCATTGGGCAAGGCCCTTTATGCCTATATACCTTGTAAGTCGCTTTCGATAAAAGTGTCAGCCAAATGTAATGTGATTACATTGTGTATTGGCGATTGGAGGGTTGCTAGGGTGATTTTCTGGATACCAAGGCGATTTTGAAAAAAAACCAAACTGCGCTCTACCGTGCATTGAGATCTTTCTGTCAAATATAATTAACTGTAAGCGAAGTGTATCTCCGGTCTAAAGCGTTCCAGATATTGCCGTATGGTTTCCCTCATCTCCTTTCGTTTTGGATTGCGTCTCTTTTTGTTTCATTGGTTATCATTGTCTGGTATTTGCTCAATAAAGACCTTTTTATTTATTCTACAAACTCTGCTTTTGGATCCGTTATTGAACCGTGACAGAACCTGATAGAACACCTTCGGATGAATTAGAGCGCAGACTGAGAGCCCGGCCTTCTGCACCAACATCAATGTGGGACCGAACCAATGCGCTTTTGGAAGAATGGTCCAAAATTCCTATAAATACACTCCTCAAACTTGTGGACGTCTGCAAAAGGCGGAGCCACATCATACTGAACCTATGGGTTAGGAATGGGATGGCACAGTTCACATGTGAGTCATGGCAGGCGAGGGAATAAAAGTTTTGATGATATAGTGCAGTTCTGATCAAATAGGTGGGTGGGCCCCTCTGGGGGGGCGTGGAGTGATGCCAGGGGGGGCGCGTGCGACCTTGGGGAACATGCTTTCTTTTTGCTGTTATACAATAAAGTGTAATTGCACATCCACTACAGTAATTGGCAGTGGCGCTCTCATTGTCCGGTAGAACTCTATGGTGTTTTTTTTTAATATGAAGTGCAATAAACAAACCGAATATGCCTAATATTCCCAACAATCATCCTGCTTTGTGAATGCTACTTCAGTGAACCAGCGCTGTTAGCATCTGTCGTCACAGCGGAGAGTGGGGGGGCGCCAATTGTTTTCTTCTTACTTGGGGGGGGGGGGGGCGGAACCA
>JAPSES010000109.1:7408183-7428095 GCA_029822895.1 Maxillicosta whitleyi | reverse complement strand
TTTATCCATTTTCCATGTTTTCTTGATAAAAACCAAAATCACTTCAGTTCTTACATCAATATCTATGACAAAAACAGCGCTTTTATTCAGTCCATGCTTTCTTTTCTGTCTGTTTTAGTCACATGACACACACAGGAGTTAGTACTTGATTGTTTGTAATGACTTTTGATGGTCTAATAATTTTTTCCACAACTGGAGGTATGGGTTGTCATTGGATTATTACGTGTTGTTGCTCCACAGGTTGACCTACAGAGGATACTAGACTATTTGGGAGGGGTATTTTTTATTTTATTTATTTTTTTACAGAAACTTCATATATAAATCCCTATATGCTATAACAATAACCGGTAGAAAAATTAACAGAATTAAGAAAAAAAAAACCTCCACTACTCATTTTATGGAGTTTTTCAACAAAAGAAGAGGAAAAATAACCCTCAGAAGTAAACATTAACCACAGCAGTAAATGTGTAAACAAGTAGATGTTTTTTTTATTGTGATGTCCTTTAATTTGATGAAAAGCTTGGTGTATTAGACACTGATAGTAGTTAATGACACAGTAATCGAAGCATATTGGCAGCGTTAATCTTCCTTCAGTCAAACTGTGAAAGCTGCTCATTGAATTGACAAAAATGCCAGACATAAACCTCTTGACACTCCAATAAATGCCAAGTGCATGAAGATGCAGAGCTAGGCGATACAATGGTTGAACATCATTTTAAAGGATTGATTCTTTCTTGCAATAATTATACAAAAACTTTGACGGAACCTCTGCAATGAGCATTTTCTGTGACTATTCATTGCTATTGCGCACACTATACGGGTTTTACTGGTGAATGGTCAATGTTGTAGAAGATGACAGTGTTTCCATGGTAACCACAGAGCCTCTGAACATCCAAATGGGTCATATCTGATAACCACGAAAAGATGATAAACTGTATTTTACACCAATTATTTCTATGTATTAAAAGGATTAGCGGATGAACAGGTATTAAACAACTTCGGTAGATGCTTTTGGTTGCCAGTGGATACCTGGGTCATTATGGGTTACTGCTGCAGATATAAACCCCACATATTGCGATGATGACACAACAACAGTATATCATCCAACATTCACTCATAAAACTCATAAAATCAGTCGAATACGCACACTTTTGTTCAGATTTGTGAAAATGCCTTGACTATAGCGTCTTCAAAGAACCAAAGCTTCGGCGCTAAAAACCCGTCAGAGCAACTAGCAAGCTCATCGGCCTGTCACCATTACCCAGCAGAGATCCACCCGGCAAAACAACAACAACAAAAAAAAAAAAACACAACAAAACTTGTAAGCAAAGCACAAACAAACATGACTCATACATGACTCGATCAAGAGGTGTGCAGCGATTCAGCTTGGCGCATTTGGTTTGTATCAGAAGCACGTTCGCTCCGGCCTTCTTTTGGCAACTTTCAGATCATTTCATGCTTTCTGACCATTAGAAGACCTTTTTGGCATGCAGGTAAAAAGCAGAAAAGGCAGCAGACAGACAGCCGATGGTGAAGACATGTACATTAGGTTACAGATGTGGTGCTCGGAAAAGTTATTCAGGTACAGCGTAGTGGTGGTGATGATGATGGTGCGTTTTCTAGGCCAGTCTTTAATGGATGATAACGGTCCTCTTGACACATAAGAACGAAATTGACATATTTAGAGCTGCAAGTAAGATAGCAAAACATAAAAGCAGCGTGGAAAGGAACTCTTTATCTGGGAGACAGATAAAAAGAGTTGGGGATAATGAGGCTTTTGCGCGCTGTAGCAAAAAGTGCAGCAGTAACAGCAGCAGCTCTAACCGATAACCTACGACTTATGCTGCAGGACAGGATATTGACAGTCTGACATCGGCTTCATGAATGGGAACGTTCTGCAAAGCACTTATATCGAACTAGCACCCATCTAGTAAGAGAAATGCATTAACATCAGAGAAAAGCAGTTGCCTTGACGATGCAAACCTGCCAAGTGCCTACTTTTCTCTACACTGAAAGCCGCTCTGTACTGAAGAGATTCTACTGTTTTGAAAATGATTTTCTCTGTAAACTATAATTTTCTGTTTCATTCATTCATACATTTTTTAAAAAACAAACTTTTTGGCTACACACGTCAAAAAGGACGTAAAGGCAACACTTTGGAAAAAAGTCTGGAATTTTTCATTTGGGTAAAGAACAAACATCTGGTGTCAAGTTCTTCATATGTTTCCTTGTGTATTTCTTATTTTAATAAGTTTATGTGCTTTGGATCATACTCTAAAACAGTGTTTCCCAACCAGTGTTCTGCAGAACATTAGTTTAGCAGAAAATTATCAGGTGCACCTTGGAAAATTATCTAATTTCTCCTGATTGGTTCTGGAAATGGCTTAGATCCATACGATAATAGTCTCTTGTTTCCCTTTGCAAAATGAAAGTGAAAGTGAACCCTGATGCAGCGTGTTCTGTGGATAACCCCCCCCTCCTCATGGATTAGCGAGCCACCCGCAAGCCCTGGGTATCAGGTTGGACCGGGGGGGAGGGGGGGGGTATGCCTCCTATACTATTATACAAAGTACATCAATCTGGGGGTCTGTCCGAGGGGTCACTGACACGCCCCATTCAGCTTTCTTGTTTCAAACGGCATGCGACAGTGTAGCCCATGCACCCCCATTGTCTCCCCCCCTGAAAAAAAGAGAGAGACTCAGAGCTGTTGAAGAAGATTTGTGTCTTTTTTTCAATTCCTGCAAGAATATGAGCTTTGTGTTCAACTAAACAGACGACAACAGTCTCCAGTTTCACTTAAAAATAAAAGTGAAAGTGAACCAACCCCTATGAGGTGCGTTCTGTTGATAACCCCCCCCCCCCCACACACACACACACACACACTATTGATGAACCGATACCTGTTGTATGCCTCCCATACAACAGATCTTAATCTGTAAGCCAGGGGGTCTGTCCCAGGGGTCGCTGACACCCCGCTCAGCTTTCCTGTTCTAAATCTATTTGAGTTGGGTTTTTCAAAAGTGACTGATATAAAGACGGAAAAAAAAAAAAGACTCAGAGCTGTTCAGGAAGATTCGTGTGTGTCTTTGTTCAATTCCTACAAGAATATCAGCTTTGGGTTCAACTAAACAGGCCCAGGTTTCACACTAAGTACGTGCACCGAGACCAGATTTGCATCATATTTCAATAAATATACTTTTTGGAACATTTTTGTTTGGTGTTTTAAAAAAAAAGGTTGGGAAACACTGCTCTAAAATTTGACTCACAGATATTTCTTCATACAAAATTCCAGACTTTTCAGGTCTGGAAACCAGCGTTTCAGAATTCCGACCTGCACAAGCGCTCTCTGTAGAAAGGAAAAAGGTAACTTTTATATCTTTATAAATACAAGTTTGTTTTTTTTCCCTTTACAGTTTACAGCCCCACTTTTTTTTTGCAGCAGTACCATAAACTGCACTGACCCCCACCCCCTAATTCCACTTCCCAAAGTCTATATTTGGATATAGAATCCACCATCTGAGAGCAAAACTTCGACAACAAAGTGTGATCTCTGCTTGTGACCCTGAGGCTGAGCACAGAGTCCATCCCAACACTGTGCAATGTGGGTTTGTTATGAACACAACCCAACGGTCGCTATGGCAACGTCCGTAGGTGTGACAAGTAAAGCAGGTAGCCTCAGGTCGGCTTTTAAACATGACACATGTGCTTTAAAGCTAAAAATACATATACACAGGGCAATGCAAGATATTGAACTTGGCCGCAGAGGATGTTTGCGCACATTTGTCAAAAGGTTAAGGCTTCTCACTTCAAATTTGGTGAAAGATCATCTCACTTTTGAAGTGCTGGAAAGAAGAAATACAGCATGAGACAAAATGCTGAACTGACACAATGTAGATGTAATCCTGATGATTACATACCCGTCACTCCAAACACAGTAAAAATGACAAAAACACACATTTCTGTTTTTTCTCTACATGCCAAAAACCTTCAATCTCAGACTTAATTTTTCAGAAACAGGGTGGCATCAACGTCAAGTCAGCAAGGTTTTTGGAAAGAAAATTGCTGTGAAACGTGAGGTCGCTGTGGGCAGACTTGGGTTTGTGACCTCAGCTGCAGCGTCTCCTTTTTAAGTTTCCATCGACCTTACCTGGGCAAGACTTGAAGCCAACCCCTTGTGAATGGAAGCAGATATCAGCACTCAGTCTGCACAGGCCTCGATCGAGAAAAATACAGTACCTTGCATACCTGCGGGACCAAAATCTTGCCTTGTGAGGAAGATGGCGTGGTCGTGGTACTCGGCGTGGTCGGGGTCGCGCCGCTGCTGCGTGTTGGCCCATCGACACACCTGCTCCAGGCTGCGGGATGGGTTACCACGCTCGATCAGGCTTATCGACTGCGAAAACACAAACAAGTAACGACTGAGTAACGGAACTCGGAATTATGGGGTTTTTTTTGTTTTGTTTTGGTGTTTTTATCGTAATCTGTGAGTATCAGGGTTGTGTTAAACTGAGGTTGGAAAACACTGTCTACTTAGTCTAATATAGTTTTTTCAGTCTATTATTATTATTATTATTATCATTATATTTAAAGACGCAGTGCTACTTTTGGGTCAGTTTCCATTTGCATTTAAAGGCACAGAATGACCTTTCTGGTGTCATTACTCAGAAATATTGTTGTAGATGGAAGAAGAATTCAGACCCAAGCAGAACATTTACAGTTTATGTAGAACACAGAGAAATGTTAGCTAAAGCTAAAGCTAAAGATCACTCATTAATGGAATGCACTTCCCCCTGACATCCCTAATATTGACTCTTTACCCATCTTTAAATCCAAACTGAAAACTCATCTGTTTCAGTTAGTTTATGCACTTTGACTTTAAATTATTTGCTTGTTTTATGTTTACATCCTGTGTTTTTATTGTGTATTCTCTTTTTTATCCTTGTTTAGTGTCCGTGGGTGTTTTGAAAGGCGCTTTGAAATAAAATGCATTATTATTATTATTATTATTAAAACACATCTGAACACAAGATTTGTGTGTAACTCAATGGGGACTAAAGATTAACAAGGCACATAACAATAAACATTTAATTTTTTTTTTTTATTTAGGTAATTTATTTTTTCATAGAGGTGCAGGATACTATGAAATACGTTCGGGATCCAATGTTGGAAGTGGCAGATCCAGCTCAAATTAAGCCCTGATTATTATTATTACTATTATTACTATTATTATTATTATTGACATTATTATTATTATATCAAAACAGACAAAAAAATTCCTGTTTCAGTCAAATCTATCATTAATTGACCTTAAACCCAGTGTTTCCATCCACTGTCATTGATCAAACTCCATGGGTTTTACTGGTGAATCAAGGTTGTAGAGGATGACGGTGTTTCTACGGTAACTACAGAACCTCTGAACGTCCAAATGGATCATATCTGATGACCACGAAAAGATGACAAACTGTATTTTACACCAATTACATGTATTTATAGGGTTAGTGGATCCAACCACTTCATTATGATCCTGTAAAAACCCTTAAATTCTGCCACAAATCAACAACATCGCTGTGATCTACGCCCACTGGGGTGAAGAGGAAAAAAAACAGATGGAATTCAGTTGACAGCAGAGTTGGACGGGTTTGTCACAAGAATAAATCAAAACTGTTGCAGGAAACAACAGAAGGGCCAACAGATGCTCCTTTAACCAATAACTGATGAACAGAACAAAAGCTACTTCCTTTCCATTAGAATGTAATTCAAATTATAACAAAAGACTTGTTTTGTTTTTCCAAACCTAAGGGACAGTAAGGACACAACTGCATCATTTATTCTTAAGAAAAAGTAAATGAAAGCATGCGTCTGTTTCACATCATTGTCTATTTTCTCACATTAAGTCAAAATTATAATGTGTTTGTCTTCAGTATCATCATTTCCTGTAGTTCAACTGCGTCGGAGACAACTACTGTCTAAAAAAACAAACAAATAAAATAAAATAATAAAAAAAAAAACCAGACACAGTAATGACCACATACCTAGAAATGATGTCTGACAGAGCAATTTACTGTATGTTCTGTGTTATTTATCCCTAATATAAAATCCAGGGACATCAATCCACTGGTGGTTTCTCCGACAGTGACCTTAAACCCTTAAATCTGACATTTGTGTATTTTGTGATATTACCATGTGAATGATGTTCTGTCTGGGAAAAATGAATAAATATGAAGGTAAAAGCATGAATACAATGAATAAATATGAAGTTTTATTTTAAGAAAACACATATATACAGTATAGGATGATGGGATTTTTCTTTAAAATCGCGAGCTCATGCATCATGTGTGAGACCAGGAGTAATGAAAGTGTCCCGAGGTAATGGCTGACCATTCGTCTTCCTTCTCTCACACTGTGTCGGTAATACGTTCTACCTACTTGTGCTCATCTACCTGATGCTGTGCGAACACAAAACGCGTCGCCGGGAAACACTGATGAGTAATCTCAAATAAAATGTGCGTGTGTGGGTAATAATCGAGTGCCAAATGACTCACACTCGTTCTTTTGTCTCTGTTAATGCTTGATGAACATAAACTCATAAAAACCCAAACCTTTTCTGCATTAACCCTTTATAGGAATACACCCTGGTGTGTTATTAAAGAATAAAATATCACTTTATCAGCTTTTGTGAAGTTTTTCAAAATTTTATATCATTATGTAGAAAATCAAGGTAAATTAAGTTACCATATTTGGTTCCTTGCTCGTAAATGGCAGAAAATACATATCCAAAGAGTGTAAGTATTAAAAAAAAAATATAAGAAAAAAGCACACGTAATATGAAAGGAACATGTATTTAACACTTTTAACGCATTGCAACAACATTAGCGCGTTGATTCATGGGGAACTACGGGCAAATTCCACTGGCCTTTTCAGTTGAATAACCTCTCAGCTGGCATGTCTGTTTCTGCATGTGACATTTGACACCATGGCAACATGACCCTATTGTTTATCTGTTGCTAGGTAACCCATTTCAATGATGATCCATGATTCTGGGAACAGCAACATGATTGTAAGTTATTGCAAAAGTACTAATATCTCCCAAAATGTTGGTCCTATCGGCTTATCATTTTTACTAAGCTGTTCCTTGACTAAAAATACATAAATATGACAAAATGTAGCAGTCAAATCTTTCCGGCTTTTGTGTGATGCCTGAAACACACACACATAGACACTTTACTTTTGTCTATATTATAAAAGCTAAGTGACGTATGTGTGTGTGTCTGTACTTACAGTCGTAAAAATTATTAAACCGTCAAAAGTCATTACAAACAACCGTTATGTAATCCAGTACTAACTCCTGTGTGTGTCATGTGACTAAAACAGACAGAAAAGAAAACATAGAATGTGTAAAAGCTGTGTTTTTGTCATAGATATTGATGTAAGAACTGAAGTGATTTTGGTTTTTATCAAGAAAACATGTTAAATGGATAAATATCAGCTCTGAAATTAAACTACTATGAGATATTTTTGTTGTTATTATTATATTTGTCCAAACAAATGTATCTTTATTTGTACCAGGCATTAAAATGAAAAAGAAACTGAAGAAAACAAAGGGTGGTCTAATAAATTTTTCCCGTACCTGTATTTTTGGTCAAAGAACAGACTAGTTGATAGGACCGATATTTTGGGTAACACAGGCCGATGACAATGCTATGCCCAGAATCATAGAATTATTATTGAAATTGGTTACCTAGCAACAGATAGACAAACTACATTTATAATGAAATGACATCAGATTATGGGATATACTGTATACAGTCATTGATACTGGTTCAGATTCTCCATATTACAACAAATACACATTACAACATGTGCGTGTTGACCTTATACTGCGTTCTCCTGCAGTTAAAAATAGGTACATACATGTGTATGTTAATTCCCCTGACGTTAACCCTGACCGCGGTACTGACGCAGATCTGAAGGTTTCTCCTAATGTATGCCATCTGCTAATGCTAGATACTGTGTGTGTGTGTTAGGATGCAATACCATTAACATTTAACACACAACTTAAGTCCAAACACTGTAACAGAGATCAGTAAAGGTGTCGCAATGCAGAAAAAATAACTCATCTTTAGGGATGGGAATCTATAAGAATTTAACAATTCTGATTCCATTATCGATCTTTGGTCTGTGTGAGGGAACAGAAGAGTTCAAACAGGTTTGTGTGCATTGTATATTTCCATCTCTAGAAAATATAACATATACAGTCTGTACAAATAATAAGAACAGATGATGCTCGGTTTAGTGGTGTGTGTGTGTGTGTAGGTGGGGTGGGGGGGGGGTGTAAAGTAAAAGTGAAACTAAAGAGTCTTTACTAATTCCTCTATTGTCTCATTTCTACTACCGTATTCTCTGGATTATAAGTCACAGTTTTTTTCATAGTTTGAAAAAAAAAACTGCGACTTGTGTGAAATTATTAACACATTATTATATAATTTCACATGTTATTTTCACACTAAACCACCAGAGGGTGCTCTAGGCCTGTGTTGATCATTTCAACATTGGCGGTAACTGACGTAAGCGATGTAGAAGAGGAAGCCCCGCCTCTTCTACCTCCGAAGAAAGTGGGCGGAGTTTTTCAAAATGACACAAATGACATTGAAATTTGACATGACATGTCTGTTGGTGTTGGATTTAATCAAATACATTTCCACTCAAAATGCGACTTATACGAAACTTATAAAAAATAAAATATAAACAATAAAGAAATACAAAAAACAGAAATGAACCGCCGCCATATCAGCATTTGAATAAATAAATAAATTTTTAAAAATCGATACACTACTTTTTAATATCGATATAGTATCGTGAAATGAAATATCGCGATATATTGCAGAACCGATATTTTCTATTAGGGTCTAAATACATAAATTACATTACATGACATTACATATGGCTGACGCTTTTATCCAAAGCAACTTACAAGGTATAGGCATGTAAAGGTTTAAGAGCCTTGCCCAAGGGCCCACCTGGGATTTGAACCGACAACCTTCCGCACCAAAGTCAGTGGCGCTACCCAACTACCGAGTCACAAATAAATGAACCACAGATGAATAAAAGTGGGTTTAGATAAATATGAGCCCTTTAAAGTTTCATTAAATTAGTTTTTTTCCTGTAATCCTAACGGAAAGATAAACAGGAATGATCACACGTCCTCCCCCGGCAGATGTAAAAACGCATAATAAATGCATAAATATAAATTCACACTGAGTACTTTTCTTATATTCTACAGGGGAAAAAAAACATTACAGTCGTGACATAACAGAGGCTTTTTAAAGGACGCTGCATCTGACTAGTTCATTACAGTAATAAAAGCCAGGTGCGACTGTTACAATATGTCTGAGCTCGGCGTTGTGCGCACATTATTTTGTTCGGAAATCAAACAATGTCCCTGAAGACTGAAGCCTGCGATGCTCAAGAGAATAAAGAATCACTGGAGATAATATTGATTCAATCCAAGGTTATTTTCACAGCTTGTTTTATGTCTGATACGATGATCGCTCAAAAGAAACATCATCTTTTTGTGTTTCTGTTTCTGTTTTAGTATCTTTGCTTACATCTGTCCGCTGCAAAGGACCTTCCATAAAAAATATACATAAACAAATAAAAATAATTGCTAAAAATATAGCGGAAAAAACTGTTACATTATGCAGTCTCTGGTTAAGACGGTTGTTTAATGCAAAAAAGCTTAAACTTTCACTTTTCTGGGTGTCAGGAGGATATAAATAAAGTTATTATTATAATGATTATTACTTTTAACTATTTGATTTTGTTGTTTTTATTTAGATCATTGTTGTAGTTATTGCTTTTAGATTTAATTTTAATCATTTTATTGTTTTTATGATGCGCGGCTCTTTGGAAACGTTGTTGTCATTTATCACATACAAATCTATTTATCTTTTTATTCTGTTGATTCTTCTTTATTCTGTCCATCCTGTAATAACTATGGAACCCAGGGAACAGTTCATAACGGGGACAATAAATTATATTTTATCTTTATTTTTACCTCATCATTAAATGTGCTATAGAAATAAAGTGGATTAGATTGAACTGTATAAAATATTAAATGTTACTGATGTGTTTTATTTGTACGACAAAGGTTTATTTATGCGAACATAGATCCGACAGATCTTCCATACGTGAAATAACGTACCTGTCTGTACCCGACCATTATCATACGGACCAGGACAACGTTGATGTTGGTTCCCAGAGATTCGTCGTGGTAGATTTCATCGACCTGGAAACAGGAAATGAAAAAGGTTCAGTGGCTCTGGTTAAACATGAACGACGCTCCTCGTATGAGAGGATCGATAAAAACAACTGCGCAGCGAAGGCTTGGCCACAGACCTACTGCAGAATGAGTCTGAAATAGGAAAAAAAAGAAGAAAAAAGTAAAGTGATTTTATCAGGTCAACGAGGTAAACATGGACATGGACGACCTTTATGAAAAAAACAGTAAAACTACAGCTGTGAATGATGCATTAAAAGCAGAAATAAACACAAATGTGCTAGAAGTGTATTAATTAGGGCTACAACGATTAATCGACAACATCAACAATAAAATGTTATTGTTGATTAATAGTATTAGTTAAGTATGGTGACAGCGAAGTAGGAGTTTAGGTAGCAGTATTTTAATTTTCAATGAAGAGCTTTTATTTTGACACTTCCAGGCAAGCCAGGAAATAGATTATGAACATGACGCACATTTCTGGAGCCGAGCGATAGCGGCGCATGGTTCCACTTTAACATAAACATAAAATGCAAGATTTCAGTATAAAAATGCAAGATTTCAGTATAAAAACACAGGATTTCGCTATAAAACATTAAAACAAGAATAGAAATAAACATTTGCATTAACAACATGTGCTCAGTCTAACAATATAAACCCGAACAACCCCTCCCAAACACAGAATTTTTTTTCTAAATGAGTCCAGCTGCTTTTCGGCACCAGGTTGAACTCCAAAAAAGTAGTAACACAAACAAAACTCCATAAAAACAGTTTTTAAAAAAATAAAAGAAAAAACCATCACAATTAAAAACCAAAAAAACACATTGAAAACAAAAAAAAAACAAACAAAAAACAAAACAACTGTTTATTTCTATAGCGAGTCTATCCCAATCACTGCTCTGTGATTCACCCTGGCGGGGGCGCACTGAGCATGATCAGATGTCTATGTCTATTTTTTCAGCCTAAATGAAAGTTTTCCTATTGAGTAAAAGGTTGAATTTGTAGGAATATTTAGAATAAATCATATATACAGAATGCTCACCACAGACACGTCAGGGGTTAAAGGGTTGTCTGTTTATTGATTATGTCTTTTTTTTTTTTACATTTATTTTGCTTTATTGTTTACTTTATTGTGCATTAATTTGTGTAATCTTTAAGAATTTATGCATGTATGTATGCATACACTTGTTTATTTTATTTTACTTTTCTGGTATGTCAGTATGGGTGTGTATGCGAGGATGATAAATTAATGTAACGTGATTTTTTTTTTTTTTTTATGCCGATAAGAGGCTAAAGGATAAACTATGATGTGGAGAAGATGTGGGATTAAGTAAATTCTGCTTCCTCCCACTCCTGTTCGGATATGTTGTGGGGGTTTTTTTCTTAGTTTTTTCATCATTTCCTTATTTCTACGGACTAAGATTACTGTTTTTGTTGCATTTTCGGGGGGAAAAAAAGAAATAAAGAAAAGAATTGATAAATAATCACATGGAAGACATTTCTAACAGTGTAATCTGAGGTTTGTTCAACAGTATCCTCTAAAAACTGACTTTATTTCATACCTTTTTTTTTTCCCCCCCTCTTCCGTGTCTTACAACGAACTCAGACTCATGATGAAATATGTAGTTAAGACACTGGCAACCGACCAATAAAACCAGCGTTGTTATGCAATGGGAAATAATCCTGACCCAGAAATGTGTGGAGTGCCATTTGGCTTTATAATAATGCTGTGGTATGTCGATGCTAAACTGAGGGCCAAGGCAGGATCACATTCACATCCCAAGTCCAATTTCCACTTGAGCATGTTTTATTTTCATCATTGCTTCGCTACATGTCTGCGCTCCTCTGGGGCTCTATAAAGTCAATCAGCTGCTTCGCTTTGCGGTTGATAATGAAGTTGAGAGAGAAAAAAAATAAAAAAATAAAGCCTGGATATGTTTTTCCATAAATCAAGAGGTCATTTACTGCACCGGGGCAGAACATGTCGGTTGCGGATTGTGCGTAAGAGCATACCAAACAAACTGGGTGACTCTCAGCTGGTAAACATGGAGTCATTCAGCTCCACAAAGCGCCCTCACATTACTCCATGTGACCTCTCGACTTGTTTCTGAGAGGAAACATATGTTTTATAACTGGCACTTTGTGGCACGTGGTTTACACTGCATGTGACAGAGCCGCATTTATGTTAACATGTCTGTTTGTACAAGCAAGGGGAATAATTTATGAAACGCCGGAGCATAGTCTATCATTATCTCCGTCCCGTACGCATACTTTCGCCGAAGAACGTTATACAGTATTAGTTGCGTACGAATTAGATCATCTGCTCATGCATCAAACGTCTATATACTGATGGCAATTAAAGATAACGTGGGTGATGTTGAACAGGATCTCAATGCAAGAGAGAGAGAGAGAGAGAGAGAAAGAAAGCATCAGGTCCAGTTGGTTCCTGGTGTATTTTTCTGCCCTGTGTTTTGCCTTTCAGGCTACATGCCCTCGATTGGGGACGTTAAATTCGTCTTAGTTTAGGCGCCACAGACAGACGTATTTGATCTCAAGTGGACCAGACCAGTAATAAATAAATAAATAAATAGATAGATAGATAGAACGATAGATAGATAGAACCATAGATAGAATGATTTAAATATAATTTTATGCGATTTGAAACATTTCTAATGTTAATTTTGCTTCGACAGGGCTCCACCCCTGAACCCCGCCATTCTCATTCTCAGTTTGTAGTTCAATATCTACAGAGCTTTTAACCAAATGCATCAAACCTGAACAACTTTACAATAATGAATGAACCAAAGATGGACTCAAAACATCAATACTTTTTTTTTTTTTTATTGAATACATCCCTAAAAGCAGCCTTTTTTTTTTCATTTTCTTTGAGACGTACGTATGTGCTCTACCAGCCACGTACTGTCCAAAGAGATGTGTTTTTGTCGAAGCACAAACAAACAGCTACCAAGTAGTCATTGGATGGGTTTCCATCTTTCAGACAGCAGCACTAAAACTGCTCTTTATCCAAGTGTGGTTCAAAAACAAAACAAAAAACAAGGGCAGCATCATATACTTTATGAAGTTTCCCTTCAGATGCCCATTCTGCTGTTACGATGCTGGACAAGACAAGGGGAAAAATACCCTTTATGTTGAAGAAAAAAGATATGTTTAACAATAATAATAATAATATTTTTTAATAATTTAATTTAATATTTATATATATATTTTTTTATTTAATAATATTTTCTACAACAAAACAAACAAACAAACAAAAAAATCACCCAAAAGTAGATTTCCATTGTTTTCATTGACTGAGTTTACGGTATTTTATGACTTTAATTCTATTGCATCTTTAGAAAACACCAACTTTTATAGAATTGTGTAGCCTCGATGCTGTGGTATCTCGTGTGCAGCCTTCAACAAACCCAATGACGATGATTCATCAGGTATGAAGGTATGATTATGAATAATTGTGGCGTTGCACGGATAGCGTACCGATAGCGTAGTTTGAAAATTGAGCCTCGAGGATGACAGACACGATGTAGTAATATATACAACCACTAAGTGTCACAATTTACTCTCATCAACACTGTCTTAGCTCCTGCACTTGACAATGCATTACTACTTCGGGTTGTTTTTGTTTATTTTTTTCACTCAGACGGAATGTATTTTTTTCCTGGAATGTTAGCAAGGTGGTGGGGCGAGTTTGCTAAGGCGGGCGCCTAGGTAGTCCTCGGGTTACGATGGACCCGACTTATTATTATTGTATTATTATTGTTATTGTATTTTTTTTTACTTTATTTTACTAATATTAAGTATAATACATGTATTTGGATAGTTATTTCGAGATTTAGGAAGTATTTAGAAGTACTAAAGTGTTAATTCCGACTTACTCGTTCATAAACCGAGAACTACCTGTATATATATATATATATATATATATGAAAAGAAAACTTTTTTTTAATTCAAGGTTATGTTGAAGTATTCATTTGGTACTTGGCAATCATAGAGTTTTGTTTAATATTAACATTAACATTAACAAACAGGTCTTTTATATACGTGAAGGAGAAATATACAAAGTGCTACCAAGTGTGGAAGTACTTAAAGAAAAAAAAAAAAAATAGAAAAAGAAAACTCGTTCTCAAAACAGTGTTACTGTATGATGCTTTACCAAAGTGCTTTTCCTTTAACCGTGGAGTGGATATCTGTGATCGCATCGCTTGTTTTTACAGTGCTTGTAGTTTTGTCAAAACTATGGAAAATCAGGTTATGTCGAAAGCGTACGGAACTCGTTCATAACACGAGGACTACCTGTATTATTATAATGATATAATGAAAGCAGCTGAAGAAGCAGAACTCATCTGTAGAATCGGATGCAGTATAATAGGCACCGTTTTTCCTTCAGCTGAAGACGTCAGTGTGCAGTAATTAAAAAAAATAAACAATCTCATTAATAAATACATCAACCATGTCGGCGTCACGCTTCATACACGATTCAACTAATTATTGATGAAAATGACTCATCGGGCTCTAGACGCTCAATGAAGCGTCAGAGCAGGTGCTTCTTTTGTGTTAATGAGTCAAATAAGTGTTGATGTGTCTAAGTTTAGCGATTATATAAATACATATTTGTACCTTTGCTGGTGATGCGCATAAGACACATTAAAGGAGTTGTTTGTCTAGTTCTTTGGTGACGTTGAAAGCAGCATTTACAAAAAAAAAAAAAAAAAATGAGACAAGATGCTTTCACGGAACATGAGGTGTTAAAATAACCGAATCCCTACAAAAGAATACGGCACTAAAAAGGCACGTGTCTTCTTAGTGCCGAGAAAAGCTGCCACAAAGTAAACAATAGACCGATACCACCTACGGTATCAAAACAGGAAGTAAACAGATATGCCGCCATGTTGGAAGGCAAAGTGAACAGACTGTGTTTAGCAGCTGCTTTATCAGTTTATAAGATATTTATAAAAGAGTTATTTGTAGGGGTGTAAGAAAATATCGGTTCTGCAATATATTGCGATATTTCATTTCACGATATTGTATCGATATTAAAAAGTAGTGTATCGATATTTTTTTTAGGTAATTATTCAAATGCAGATATAGCGGCGGTTCATTTGTGTTTTTCTTTTCTTTATTGTTTGTATTTTTCTGGAATTTTAGATTTTTCAATATTCAGGTTATTATGTTCGTGGTCCGACCCAGTTCAGATCATATTGGACTGTATGACCCCCCCCCCCCCCAGTTAATGGTTGAATGGGACAGAGCAGCACAGTCAACCACCTGGAGGGGGCGGGGCCTAAAGTGGCTCAGGTGCATTTAAAGGGCCAGCGCTCCAAAAAACCACCAGTACTCAGAAATATTATTAAAGATGGACCTGCGGAGTTGAATTAATGAAGGATTTAGACCCAAACAGAACATTTATATTTTATCTAGACCTCAGGGAAATGTTTGAAAATGAATAATTCCATTTAAAAAAGCTAAATATGTCTCCTTTAACACCCGTACCTGTCTTGTAATTTTAATACATTTTGTTTTGGACGGCTTTAACTGTATATTCATAATTTTTTTTGTCTTCTAATTAATATTTTCCATGTTATATAATGCTAATTTATGCTTCATTTACCGCAGAGCTGCACAATTAATCACATGGTAATCACAATCATAATTATAATGTCATTCTGTGCAATTATACGCTCAGAAAAAACACTGTGTTCTAAAAGGTCCAGTGTTCCTGTGATGATATTATGGAGTCAGTGACAGGCGTCGGGTGCAATTCCACGAACAAGGTTGAACTTCGACTTCTTCGACTGTACATGAAGACGAAAGGTAGAAAATGGCTGATATTTTCGGCGTCTGAAATGAGTCATTACGGGGACGGCGGTGGTTAAGGATGTCAATCAGGTTGTCCACGAAGCTAAAGCTGGTGGTTTGATCTCATCAGCGTCGTTGAATCCAGAGGATTTTTAAAGCTCAGTACACTTCACAAATTAGATACAGACGGAAATGAGTCAGAAAACATGTTTATCTCGAAAAGTTCGGCAAAAAGTTTGTTAACGCTTTAAATATACATACAGCTGCGTAAATTTTTTTTTAAATTATTGTTCAGTTTTTTGTTCGTTTTAATGCCTGGTACAACTAAAGGTCCATTTATTTGGACAAATATAAGAATAACAACAAAAATTGCCCATATTAGTTTAATTTCAGACCTGATATTTATCCATTTAACATGTTTATTATACAGTGTTTTAAAGTTTATTATACAGTGTCTTAAAGTTTATTATACAGCGTCTTAAAATTTATTATACAGCGTTTTAAAGTTTATTATACAGCGTTTTAAAATTTATTATACAGTGTTTTAAAGTTTATCAAACAGCATTTTAAAATTTATTATACAGTGTTTTAAAGTTTATCAAACAGCATTTTAAAGTTTATTATACAGTGTTTTAAAGTTTATTAAACAGCGTTTTAAAGTTTATTATACAGTGTTTTAAAGTTTATTAAAAGCGTTTCAAAGTTTATTATACAGTGTTTTAAAGTTTATCAAACAGCATTTTAAAGTTTATTATACAGTGTTTTAAAGTTTATTATACAGTGTTTTAAAATGTATGTTTTTTATGATTTTATTTATGGATATTCAGCAAAAAAAAAAAAAAAACAGGGATGCATCATACAGTCATACATACATTTGTACTGATGGTTTTTAAAAAAAATAATTTTATTATTGTTCATATTTTATTCAATATTATTAAATAATGGTTATTTGAAGCGTCCTAAAAGCACTTTTTACAGTCAGAGGCAGATGTCAATTATTGGAAATCGCACTAAAAATAATGTTACGATGTTAGTTATGAACTAATAGAATATGAACATTTGAGCAGGATCTTCAACTGTAATGACTGTAAAACAACAAACAAAAACGGTATCGTCATCTATCGTATCATGATCCTAGTGTTGTGATTTTGTATCATATTGCCAGATTCTTGCTAATACACGCCCCTAGTTTTCAGACTGCATCCACATCCACAAACTTTAATAAAAATGACACAACCTCCAGAGCGGTGCAGCATCGCCGTCTCTCACCAGGACAAACACGACGCTCAGTGGTTAGAAAAAAATCAGGCTGACACAATAAAACCCTGGATGAAAATAGGATGTGCAGTACTTCCCTCGCTACACCAGTGGAAATTTCGCCCTCATCGCTCGATCGGTACTGATCTATAACAGGCCATCGATTAAATGTTGTCATTGGCGCCTCTGTGGAATTCACAGGAGCCCTGAGGTAATGTCCAATGTTTTCATTAAAACTAAAGCAGCTGCTGGTGTGTTATTACTGTCCAGAAGCGTTCAGTCCAGCTCTGCTAATACCAGCATTCCATTAAACCCCCCAGTTATTGCGAACGTTTGACAAAACTACAATGCAATCAGAAACATCCACTCCACGGTTAAAGTGACACATAAGGTAGTAAATTCAAAATGTCATAAATTTAAAGCCTTCGAATCAATTCCTATAAAAGACTATTATCAATCTGATCATTTTCAACAGTCGAACCAACTTTTGCCGATGACAGTGCGCTAAAGTCGCGGATCAGAGCTTCACGTGTTTGTTTTGATCGAGCACCTCACGGAAATCGCCAAGTATTCGTCGTGACCTAGTTTTCCCGAGATGGCGGAACACGTGAGTGCGCAGAGTGCCAGTTCCATGGACTTTTATAGAGTTTTCAGTGATTCCTTTGTGATATTTATAACACAGAAAGAAAGGCAATACAATCAGAAGGATAATCCACCATGATGGATGATCCGCTGTTGTTGTGGCCGGTCCGAAGTCACGGGACCTGTGTTTTCCGAAGTTTCTCAGTCACGCGCAGTGTGCTCAGGTGGAAAAAAACGATCCGTCGGAGAATGTAAACATTGCAATTTTGAGGGGTTGGAGGACAAAGGATGATGTGTAACCATTAGTGACGAACTCTAGGTGGAAAATAGAGCCCCATGGCTGTGGTTTATAAACACTTTACCGACAGGTTTCATTTTGAATTTACTACCTTATGTGTCACTTTAAAGGAAAAGCACTTTGGTAAAGCATCATGTGGTAACACTGTTTTGATTACGAGTTTTCTTTTTCTATTTTTTTTTTTTTTCTTTAAGCACTTCCACACTTGGTAGCACTTTGTATACTTCCCCTTCACGTATATAAAAAACCTCCATGATGAAAGAATCATTTGAAGAGTCATTTATCTGTGTACCAGGGAATTAGCAAAGATAGATCGCTTATTATCACATGGATACTCACTGGTATCAACCATGTAAAATGTCATTCTGAAACGGTCACTTTCATTTAATCCATCCACGCAGACTCAGGGAGGGAAAAAAAAAGTCTACATGTTACATTTCCAAACAAAAAGCTCAACTGTGTCGCTAACAGAGCGACATTATGTGTCGGATAGTTTTCTCTGACCTTAAATTATGACCCTGTAGAACAAAAGCTCTGTCACTGAAGAAAGCCCGTCTTGGCTCGAGTCCAAATTTGCTCGGGGACGTCAGGCTACACCCAAGGAATTTAAGCAAATATTCCATTCACAGGAGCTTATTCAGGTCAATAAATGCTTTAAGGAACACTCCAGTGACCCCAAATTCTCCCAGATTTGTTGCGAACTCAAATTCTCAGACCGGTCTATTACTGACCTATATAGGCGTGTTTATGTTGGACCCGAACTGAAGCTGCAGAGAAATGAGGACAGAATCAAAAGTAATAACAGGATCATAACTAATCCACAGCAACTTCTACAAACAATGAAGGTGCTTTTTTTTTTTTTTTTTCCTCGCAGGACTTTCTGTTATACTTTTCATCTTTTATGTTTTCATTAAATTTACATCCCTCGGATTGAAATGATTTCTTGAGAGTGCGTTAATTTATCTCAGCAAAGGGTAGGAACCTCCGGAGATCAAATCTGAACGTAAACAAGCCCCGGCTTTAGAAGATATGTGATAAGAGTCTCACTAAACATACGTTTAATTGGGACGTTTCTCAGCTAATGCGTTAAAATCCTCATTTTATTTTCCCTGACGTGTCGTTCAGTTTCCAGACCGGGTTCCTGGAGACGATGGTTGTGGGTAAAAAAAGTCTAAAGTTGACTCATGAATAGTAATAACTTGAATGCTGGACCCTCTGAAGTATAATGATCTAAAAACAGGACAAACATTCCTATTTGGATGGTCGTGTTTGGGAATATTACACCAAATTCTCCCACATTTGATGCTTCTTCTCAGACTTAAGTAAAAGTACAAATACCCTGCAGAATATAAATATTAAGTACTACATAGAGAATCTTATGATGATTGACAGTTGTTTTTTTTAACACATTTATAAAACATCTCATTTTAATCTTATTGTTGCATGTACAACCCATTTAGATGTGATCTTTGTGCTTGTATTTCCTGTATTTTACGATAAACATTGTTTGTTTGTGGGCATTTATCAATCATTTGGTCCATATTTAGTGACGTGCTGAAATTTAGTACTTAAGTAAAAATACCAACACCCTGCTAAATATTTACTCAAATAAAAGTAGAAGTACTACATCAAGAATCTTACTTAAGTAAAAGTACTCAGTAGTTCCTTTAAAATGTCCTTTAAAG
>JAPSES010000109.1:7349522-7364390 GCA_029822895.1 Maxillicosta whitleyi | reverse complement strand
CCCCCCCCTAAGACCTTCACTGGATGTACTTTTTTGCGTGCCTACTGTTTTGGTTGAGATTGCTCCTGTTGTGTGTAAGGATGCACTGATCTGACCTTTTCAGTTCTGATGCCAACACCGATGCTGGAGCCTTGCATATCGGTCGATACCCGAGACTGATCCAATATTATTGTTGATTTAAGAAGCTACAAACCTTTCCTAGTGCTGTGTTTTTGTGGAATTGATCACTTGGTGCATGTGCAGGTCGGCCAGGTTTATTCAATATTATTTACTTATTACAGGTAGTCCCTGGGTTACGAAGTACATTATTTCGACTTTACGACGCCGGAGTCTCGTCCGCTATTATTGTACATACATACTTTACTTTATTAATATGAAGTATAATACATGTATTTGGATAGTTATTTAGAGATTTAGTCGTATTTAGGGGTACTAAAGGGTTAATTCCGACTTACGTGGAAATTTGGGTTACATCTACAGCGTAGGAACAGAACTCAGTCGTAACCCGAGGTCTACCTGTATTATTTCTTATTCAATAATTACCTCTGAATTTTGTCTACTGCGCTGACGTCAGCCTTTACGTGTCCATAAATGTCTGTCTCATACATGTCTTTCTCTCTTAATCCAACAAAGTTCATAGTGTCTATGCTCTTATAATTTATTTAGTTTTCTTCTGTATCATGTATTGGCTCCAATCCGTTCATTTAACGCAGGTGATTCCACTAATTGTCCCATCTACCTGGATGAGGAGTTGTGCTCATCCAAATGGGCTGGTTCAGTGAACAGGTTGGAACAAATACATGGCAGAACTTTGACTTGATGATTCTGGGATTCCCCACCTCTGCCAATGACCAAAGGGTTGGTGGTTTAAATCCTGGCTCCTACTGTCCACATGTCAAAGTGTCGTCTAGCAAGACACTGAACCCTAAATTGCTCCCAGTAGGGGCATGGTCTGTTGTGTTAGTGCTTTGCATGCTACATTAGCATAGTAGCCGCCCACTGGTGTATGAGTGAATGGGTGAATGTGAGGCTTTGTAAAGCGCTTTGACCAAGATGTAGAAAAGAACTACATAAGTTTAGTCCATTTATATTTCACTAGAATCATTCCAGTATCGATCAGTTAGTGACATCATACCAAGTTTTTTTTTTTTTTATAGACGTTCCTCATGTATTTCTTATTATACAAGACTATGTGCCATGGCATAAACTTTTGTCCGTACATTATTAAGACTTTCACACAAAATTCCAGACTTTTCAAGGTCTGGAAAACAGTGTTTCAGAATTGCAGACTTTTTAAGACTTTCAAAACCTGTGCAACCGCACTGTTTAACCTTTTTCTTGCAGATGATGCAACCAACTGTTGCTAGGATTTTTAAAAATGCTGAGATCATGAGTCCAGTCTTCCCCAACACCACTCCCATAGTTTTTCCACAAACCAACAACCAAACACTACATCACTTTGGTTTACTCAGTAATCACTTCACACACATTTTCTGTAAACTCCATCTCCCCGTGTTGTGCTCAAAATATTTTAATCTGTTTTGACACTCACACAGATGTCATCATGGAAGAGGCTGCACAAACTTGGCCCCGGTTTGGCCGTTTTTTTTTGGTTTTTTTTAAAGTTTAACTGTAAATTAGTCTGGAAGTAAAAACAAAAAGAGATATGATTACCATGTGTTCCAACAAAACAGGGTATTGTTTTCACTCAAGTCTGCCAGTGTGTGATGAGCATAACTCAAAACCTTAACCACTGATTTCCATGAGTGAATATCTGTAGAAGTGACTAGATTTTGGTGGATCTGACTGGAAATTAAAGAACAATTTGCAAATATTAATGGAGGCTATTTTTCCTCATGCAGAGCTCACATCCCCTTTGAGGAGCATCGATTTTCTTTGCACTTACTTATATTCCCCAGAATGATGGTTCATAAACAGGGCAGTAGTTACGGGTTTATTTTTAGTATATTTATTTTCCTTGGTATAATTGAAGACAGATCTGCAAAAACACAAAAATGCAGGCACTGTCTTTATGGTCCCTTTTGGGGAGTCTTGCCTCACAAAGTTTTACAGAATTGGACTTTGCAAACAAAAATATTAAGGCTGTGTGGATGAAGAACTTCTAAAAAACAGAAGATTAATGAGGTGTTTCTGCCACTTTTGGACCAACAACTACAATTCTGCAGATATACAGATACACTTGGAAGTGAGTGAAAGTGTGTTCAGTCAAAACAAACAAAAACAAGAGGGTCTTATCTCTACAGGAGGAGCAGATATTCCAATAACTGCTGAATAATCACAGCAAGTTTTAAGGTTTTTACAGTTACATCTAAATGGAAAAGGTAGCATTAATGTGACAAAATCCAACATGGTTGTCGAAGAAGTTGTGACTTCTATCAGAACAGTGGTTATGGAGCTTTGGGAAGACAAATCCTTTGTAGCATTTACACGGAAAAACATGTTAGAATATAGTTTTACAACCTGGTTTCAATGTTTAAGTTTGTATTACATCTCATTCTTTGAGACAACGATGGTATATTTTCCAAACACTTCTCACTGAATTGACTTTTACCTGAGTTAATAATGTCTACTTGCAGTGGTGTATTTTTTTTTTTTGTTCCACCACAGCCTTGAGATGACAAGCTGAATAACAAAGTTCTTACTCTAGATAAAAATGCAGCTCAGTTTCACTACTGCAGCCTACAAACAGATATTGGATGTTACAGAAAGCATCCCCGTAGGTTCCCAGATTCCCCTGCTATGAAAAATAAATACACATAGGTTCAGACTGATGATGATCTGAAGTTGGTCCTTCAATGGCATATTCAAAGGGTTGGTGGTTCAAATCCTGTTCTGTCCTTGTCATGTGCTGTTGCGTCCTTGGGCAAGAAATTCACCCTCCTCGCCTCCAGTGACGCTACTTATGGCGCTTTTCCACTACATGGTACCGGTTCTACTCTACTCTACTCTATTCGGTATTCCTGTGCTGCTTTTCCACTTAAATGGGACCAGCTCAACTCGTTACTCTACATTACTTCCGTGTTGTCTAAGTTGCCGAAAACTCACTCGTTGCGTACTTTTTCGTCTGGATTTTAACATCCGCCACAAAAGACTGAATCTATGTGACCGTCTATGGTGTAGTTTTGTTCTGTCATCATGTGGATTTATGTATCGCTATACTGTCTGACCAATCAGTGTCTGCAGTGTCGTGACGTCACATTTTGGTGTCGGTCCCAACAATTGGGAACCTCGACTACTGAAAAAGCAGTATCGGGTCCCAGATTCTAGGTCTTTTTTCGTAATGGAAAAACGAAAGAGCCGTGTAGAGTAGAACTGGTACCATGGAGTGGAAAAGAACCATTACACTCATGTATGAATGCGTACGGTGGTTGGAGGGGCAAACTGGCAACCATGTCTTCATTAATCTACCCCAGGGCAGCTTTGGCTACATATGTAGTTTACCACCACCAGAGTGTGAATGTGTGAGCGAATGAATAATAGATCCACTGTGTGCGTTTTGAGTATGAGCTACATAAATCTAATCCACTATTATCACTGCTCCTAATATACTACATGCTAATGCTAATTGCTAGGTGCTGTGTGTGTTGGGTTGTGCGGATGGGTAATGTGTCTTAACTAACAGTCCCTGACATTTTAACATGTTTGTAGAGCATCAATCAAAGCAGACTCACCAAAATATGAACATCTGTTCAGATGATGGATTAAAGCCAATATTGTTTTTATAATTATTACACTATTAAGTATTCTTTTGTATCTGCTTTCATTTTGCTCAAATTAATATCCTGTACATGCTGTAAACACCGTTTTATATACTGCATTATATATCATCTCATACCCAAAGTTCATCCTACCTCTTCACATTTATACCACAGTATATTATTGTTATTCTTGTTTACTTTACTTACTTTTCTTTTGTACAACTCTTTGTCTAGTAAGTGGATAGATGCTTTGTGCATTTCATTGTCTTGTACTTATGAAGTTGAATCAATGAATTAAATCTGTTTTCTGCAGTGATCACAGTACTGTACTATTACATCCTGACTGACAGTGAATGAAAGAGATCATTTGGAGAATTATATATATATATATATATTCCCCTGGTAAAGGGAATAAAAGCTCAATCAGTGTAAAAACGTCTCATGTAACCACCTCAATTACTTCTATTTGAAAAAGAAGGATTACTTAAACCTTTAATAATCTGTTCAAGAGGAAATTATTAACCATGTGAATACTTAATCATTTCTGTTTGTTCCATGTAGGGGGAAACTTAGGAAGCATGGCAGGTTTCAAAGAGGGAGAGAAATGGTTGAGGCTGATACAACTTTTTCCTCAATGGGCAAAAGGCCTGGAACAAAGACCACAGAGGATGTTTAATTTTAAGGGGCCGTCTTTATTTTGGGTTAAAACTGGGGAACGTCTTTGTATTTATCTTCTTTTGCTGTAATTCTGTCAGAGCAGGGGAAAAAAATGACTTTGTGGATGCGTAGTCACACTCCAGTAAAGTGCTTTAAGTATGCAAACACACATCTCATGTGTTCATGTTGTAATCTTTGATCTTAGTGGCTTTAATGAGACTGAACACATATAGTCCATGTATCTGCAGCGATGGACACGTTCACTTCAAGTACGTCTGTAAAGACAAGGTATGTGTGCAGCGGAAACAGCTGCAGCCTGCATGTTGAGATGAAGAAATACTACCGCATGCTGAAGACTAATTAAAATAATGTGATCTCTGATTGTTGACGCCTGTTGGTTTGACTCAGGACAGGATTTCAGGGTGACAGTGAGCAGAGCTGTCGGCGAGATGTCTTTCATGCTGTACTGAAGAGGTCCAAACAGCCAATTCTCATTAGAGCAGCAGGAGGAGCAGAGAAGCGAGGAGGCGCTGGTCTTTCCCACAGTCGGCTATCTCAAAGGCTGCACATACCAGGCCGGTACAGGGGGACAGGGAGGCCTCTGTGCCACACATCAAAACAGCTGGAGTGACTGATAGGGTACCTCTCCTACAGGCATCCACGGTATGCACTGTACACAAGTCCTGCCATTGTGTCAAGGGCCACGGTTTGGATTAGCAAAACACAGATTTCAATCCCAAAAACTCCTCTGATGTTTCTGCTCAGATCTGGCTAGGCTAATGACGCTAGGGACAATATTTATCCAATGTGCACACAATGTGATAGAAGGCACCATTTACCTTTAGCTATTTGATGTTTCTATACTTTGAATTCTTTGCTAGCGCATCATTATGTGCTCTGGTGCTGCTGAGCATATACATAGAACATAAAGCTCTGTGTTCAAGCCCGACAGCAGCTAAAAGCCCAAATACATCAGAGGCTCCATATCAGCTGGCACAAGCTGCTGCCCTGCATGACTGGGAACACTGTGCTCCGGCTGTTAGCGTCTGCACAGATCAAATGAGTCCATGCACACAGGCATGCACACAGATATGAAGAGAACAGGATGCTAAACAGATTGTAGCTGTAGCTCAGAGCAGGCAGGTTGTGTAACTCTGAGATGCATCAGCAGCAGCAGTGGTGGTGATGACCCCCGGTTTGTCATTAATGATCCTGCCACGGTCACTGATGATAAGCTAATGATCGCACCCTCAGGCAACGTTTGGTCAAATTGGGTCCACTGGTGCCAGACTCGACTGCAACTGGGCCATTCAACACATCACAGTGTCTATGACTCTATAGGGGAAATGTACCCTTTGATGGGGTTTCGTCCGACCTCAATGTCCTATTACTAGGTTGTTTTTGTTTGTCACTTTGATCAGATGTATTTAATGATTTTATATTTCCTCCCGCTGTTTCTGTCCTAAACAGTAGCAGATGTTGTGGTATCACCAGGAAGCAGTAACAAGGACATGCCTGAGATGAAAAGCGTTCTGCCGTCACTTCGACAAATTATAGTACAGTTGTGTTGAAGTTAAGACCGGCCAGACCAAGACACAGCAGAGACCAAAGGGCATACAGACCAAGACACCAAGACTGAAAACAGACTAGTTAGAATCAACATGACATAATTACTCGTAGCAATTATAGATCAAAAAGGCACTGATGTAAAGTTTCATGAGTAGTTAAATCAAATTCATGTTTTTTTCTATTATATTGTCCTTATGGGGGTGGCTATGGCTCAGGAGGTTAGAGCGGGTCGTCCAATAACTTTAAGGGTTAGTGGTTCAAATCCCACAGTCCTGGTTAGTCTCTTGTGTTCTTGGGCAAGGCACTTGAGCCTCCTTGACTCCAGCACCACTCACACTGGTGTATGAATGGTTGGAGGGGCCGTAGGTGTGATTTGGCAGCCACATTTCCGCCTACACCGGGGCAGCTGTGGCTACAAACGTAGTTTACCACCACCAGAGGGGGAATGTGAGAGCGAATGAATAATAGATAAATAAGGGGAGTTAAAAAGCGCTATTACTTAAGAGTTTTTGTTAAAGGTTACTTTGATTAAGTAAATTGGTTTTGATCAATATTAAATTATGTTTACGGTTATTTATTTTTTGAGTTGGCCATTTATATCAGCAGTTCCAGGATTTTATTCAAAGTGGGAGGCAGGGGTTGGTGATATTAGCTCATTTCCATCGCCTTTTTGGGGCTCTAAACTATTATAATTGTTTCAACCTCTTAAAGTTTGCAGTTACACTGACTGAATGTCAAAAAGACAATAATGAGACTTAATGGGACAGTGTTCAATAAGAGCATTCCAAAAAAAAAACACACAAAAAAACAAACAAACAAACAAAACAATGAAACAGGAAAGAGGAGTCTTGGGATGGAGCCAACATGACATTACATTACACACATTATCATGCTAATGTGATAATTCACAGCCAAATACAATCACACTCACAAAACAATCACTAGTTTTGATGCAGTTTAAACACATGGGATAACAGCCTAGGTCCAATTTTGTATTATTCATGGAGTTAATTAAATGTGAAAAACAATAATTAATGCTTTCGTTTCCCTTCAGTCTTCTGTTTTGTCCATATCAGCGTCCATGGATCAATGCTTTTCTGCTAAAATTTTAATGAAAGATTCTTTAACTTTCTTGTGGTTTCTATGGTTTCCCATACACATTGCAGTTGTGTTACATCATATTTTGTTGCTATAGATAACTGTAAACCCAAACCAGAACACAAGAGACAAGATGTTACACTTATCTGTTGCACTTATCCGTGACTTCTGCTGCATTTGTATCTGACACGTCTGGCAGCCACCTTTCAAGTGTCACACTGGCATAGATATCAATCGCAAGGACATCTCTGTTGCCTGAAGGCACCGGTTGCCACAGCAACAGAGTCATGACATGAACAGGTTTAGATTGATCGGCAGAAGTGTCATAAGTACATAGTAGTCGGTTCTTTTAAACTCATATAGGCGTACCGGTAGATGATATTTTGGCCTCTTGTTTCTCACAACTGCCTGGAATAAAAAGGTCAATAAATGAGATTCAACAGACAGGTATAATCCTCTTTGTCCTATAATCAATTGTGCAGTCAGTGCTTTCATTCAATGGATTTGATTCAACTAGAGACAGTGTTATGGCCTCTAACTCTTATCACATGCACTGACATAAAAAACTGACATAAAAGAAGTGATTTCCTCTAATAGTGTAGCTCATAATATATGCATTAACTCAAAACAAAGAAAAATTACAATTACAATTATAGTTATTTTTCAACAGGATCGAAATAATGGAGTACCCCCCCTAGCCCCCTCCCCCCAGGTATCTGAGGGTATTAAACTCTCCTTTATGGTCAGATCATGACAAACACCCAACAGCACAGCACAATATTTGACAAACCCACAGGTGTATTTGAGGATCTGTTTGTTGACCAGACATCATAAGTATGATGCAGCGGGTCTGAAATGCATCAAATGTATTAAGTGTCTTTAGATGAAATGTGTGTGAAACTTGTTCCCATGATACAAGTCGTGTTTACGTAGACAACATTGACGACAGAATTTGAAATGGGTCATTTATCAATAGGTACATTTTCATAAAGGTACTTAATATGCATTTGGATCTTTTGTGTTGCGTTGGAGAAAGTTTCTGGAAAAAGCAAAATGAAAAAAAACAAACAATTATGTCGAACTCTGAGAAATGTTCGTCGGAAGTCTTGACCTTATATGGTACAAATGCTGTGATGTAACTAGTTATAAACGTAAAAAATTAGGAAGGAATTGAAACGGACTGTAGAAACCCGCTCGATTTTTCAGAAAAGTGATATAATAGTGAAAAATTGAAACTTTATTAACTATTAGGGTCACAAATAAATGAACCAAAGACTAATAAAAGTGGGTTTTTCGAAATACGAGCCATTTAATGGACATTTAACTTGTGTAATGTGTCAAAACTATTCCTCTAATTCATGAAAAGAAACAAAACAAAACAAAACATCAGAGCCACATTTTGCGTGTTTGGTATCATCACAGGTAACGTAGCCTACAGCTCCACCTACTGTTCATACAATGCAGCCTAGATTCATTTTAATTTTCACGACTTCTTAAAAGTTGACGTTTTCTGGAAGCTGCCAGTACCATTCTTGGTTCAAACCCATACAAAGTCGTTAAATTTCAAGAGCTAATACATTTGTAGATTTCTCCATCACTTTTACTCTTATTCTGAAAAACACTAAATTCCTAATAGGCTGTTTACATGAATGATGAAAGAACATGAATATTAGTGGAATATTTGTGCTCACATACAGCTGTACAGCCTTTCTTTTTCCGTGTGTGTTGATTTTTGCTCATATCCACGACCCTTTTAACATCCTTAATCCTAATGTTCATAACCCCCAAAAAGAAATATGGGCTTTTCTTCGGCACATCAATCTCTACCAGATGACTATAAAGACGGGCCATGTGTTGCATCCTGCAGTAAAATGTACCGCTTAGATTAATTTTCCGAACGTGCCGTAAACATGTCCAAAGAATCCTTGTAAAACTCAAATATGTGCATATCCCACGTGTCTTAATCACAAAATCCAAATATCCAAACTGAACAACCTGTTTATAGGACACCTGTCAAATTCAGGGCATAGTTTCATTCTGGATAATAGTATGTACTTACTGTATTTTCTGGATTATAAGTCACAGTTTGGCCATGTGTTCTGATTATTTACATTTTTTGTGAAATTATACATAAAAAACATTATTTATTTATGGGTTATTATGATAGTATTTGACTTGAGTATCTGACCCACTTGAGATTGAATTGGTCTGAATGTGGAACTTGAACTAAAAGGGTTGTTTGTTTGGTTGTAAGATATTTAAGTCAGAAATCCTTATATCTGGCAAGGTTAATGTTTTTATTTTATCCTTTTTTTGTTGTACTTAAAAATGTATATAAATATAATATGTCAACAAATGTTTTGCTAACTAAATCGTGACACACAGTGCTGATCATAGCGACTGGTTTACACTGCTGACTTTGGTGCGGAAGGTTGCCAGTTTGAATCCCAGGTGGGCCCTTTACTCTATACATGCAGTACCTTGTAAGTTGCTTTGGATAAAAGCGTCAGCCAAATGTAATGTAACTATATTAAACCTGTAAACAATATTAATAAAGATGTTGTGGGGAAAAAAAGATTGTTTATATTTATTTTTGCATTTCGTAAATTCATCCCAAGGGCCGTATTGGACCCAAATTTGGCCCCTGGACCGCATGTTTGACACCTGTGACTTAGTATATGTCCTGCTAATCTGTTGAAGCAGGATGATTAGATCACATACGCAAAATTTCACCGTTAACCTATTTAATTTGCACATTTGCAGCTCGACACAGTAAAGTAGAAGCAATAACTTTTACTGAATCTCTTCCGCTCCGTTCATTCTGTTCCACTTCACAGACACAGGCTTTATCTGATGAATTGCGCTTTCGGCCACACATCCATCACCGAGAATCTGATGGATGCAGGTGTCATACGGGCCCAGATCCACATGTCCTAAAGGTTTACGCTGCCATGTCTGACGGGACCGGCCGACCCGCTCAGTCCTGACCCCAGGTGTTCCAGGGAAATTGGCACGGTACATCATTTACAGTACGAAAAGACACCGAAGAAGCACCTCTGGGCTCGTTGTGCTCAGAGTCTCTAAGCAGACAGACACCTTGGAGAATATCGACCTGCTTTTAGCTGACTGTTTATATTCACTGAGATCAACTTCAATTATTTCCTGAAGGTCTAAGAGGATAAGAGGCTTTTCAACTGCTGTCATGTCAGCACTTCTGTCTGAATGCTCAAGGGTAAAAGGTTAAAAAAAATGACATAAATGCTGAAATTGACTGGCTCGCAGAGTCTAATAATTATGTTTTACAGCTTTGAGTACTGTCTAGTTGAAAATAATAGTTAAAGATTTAGATGTTTTAGGCTTTTCCAGCAAGAAATATGTCAGCGGGTAAAAAAAAAAATACAGAGATAAACAATAGGGCTGCACAATATAGCGAATAAAATTTTTTATTATCGCAATAATAATAAGTGCAATATTTTTTTCATTAACTTTCTCTTTTACATGTCATGAGGTAGAAAGGTGGATTATTCTACCATTCTAACACTAATTTTCAGGCAAAAATACCCAAGTAATGCTACTGCCAAGCAATGGAATAGTGTTTTGTAAAAGCTCTTACATCACAGGTGTCAAACATGCGGCCCGGGGGCCAAATCCGGCCCCTGGGATGAATTTGTGAAATGCAATTTTAGTTTAGGTTCCAAATTGAGACCAATTCTGTGTCATAATAACCTATAAATAGTCACAAATCCAAATTTCTGTCTTTGTCAATGTAAAAGTTTTCATGTATTTAGACTAAAATAAAGTATAATTTTGGAAAAAATCTGAATTACCTGAAATGTCTCAAAAGAAGTATGTGCAATTTTAATAATATTCCACCTTTTACTAAATATTTTGTGTATCCGTCGATCCAATGTGATCAGTAAGTTATAATGTACGTGTGGAAATGATGAACTAAAGCATAATAGTGATTATAGTGTTGATATCACATTGTTTGTAAGGATAATTTGTAGATTTAAACATTTTCATCAGGTCATTTTACTTTTTTCACTCTAAAATATAAAGAGAAGTTTAGACTTGACATTATTTATATATTATTCTGTTATTATTTTACTGTTTGGGCCCTGTGCACGCAGATATAGCTGAATGTGGCCCCTGAACTAAAATGAGTTTGACACCCTTGTCTTACTTGATGATACTCTGGGACTTTTGTTATTATGAAAAACATCGGTGTCATTTACATATTATTATACGTAAATAATATATTTGATTATCTGTGTGTCTAAAGATCTATAGTTGCAGCATTTCCGAGAACATACTTTTATCCATTTAACATAAAAATAGAATTTCATTCATCTTCAGTTAAAAAAACAAACAAAAACAGCTTGAACTTTTGCTATTTTGTAATATTTCTTTTAATGACTGACTGGTAGGGCTATTATTAATAAAAAAACAACAACATTATTTTGTGTATTTTAGAATAATATTGACCTATTCACCTCAGCACAACTTGCCGTTTTGACTCCACAGTAAAAAAATTCTCTCCTGCTGTAGCGTGCTGTCCTCTTCTCTCTGCTCTGTATTTCTTTATTTTTTCACGGCATAACTAGGCCATTAGAATCACTCTGATGCACCACATATATTTGCTATTCCAAACAGGAAGAATATGCCCCGTTTGACCGTGCATATTTCTGTGACAATTGTTTTCACAGCGATTGTTCCCTCTCTATTTTGGAATTCCACTCTGAGTTTATTCCACCTCAGTAAGAGCGAAGAAGCAACAGATTTTCATTCAGAGATTTTCAAATATTTCAGGCTCTTGGCAGTGTTTATGCACACCGACTACCTGGAAATAAGAACAAAAGAGGGGGGGAAAAAAAGTAAAAACAAAACAAAACAATGACGATTGTTAATTTTTAAACACAGTTGCTCCAGATTACAGGTCATTTTCATTCACATTTTAACATTTATTATTGCTGTTTCTATCCGTGGCCTTTAACTTCCACCAGATGTGATTAAAGAGGAATGTTTTTTTCCATATTTATGCCCAGAGAAGAGTTAAAGTGTAACTCTGAGCTCATCACAAACAACAGCGTAATGCATAAGAGAACAAACAGTCTTTTCAGGACATCGCATTCATTTACGCTTTCTGAAAAAAAAAACAAAAAAAAACACAAGACACGTGCTCGTACTCTTTTTGATTGCTTTTATATGCCAGGCTTTTATAAGTTCTGTGTAGGAATTATACTACGTCTATAAAGAAACAGATTTATTAGGTTATTTTAGGCTATCGTGTGAAAGCTGAAGAACAAAGCAGCTCACACCTTTTAATTAATACCAAATGCATCGTGATATAAATAATAACACAATGCAGACACGCACTAATTATTTCTGCACAGCGATAGTAAAATCACGGCGAGTTATTCTGTGTTTTTGCTGATCATGCTAAAGTGCTTTGTCAAACGGCCAAAGTATGCGATTTTAACATACAACGACATGTATTTTAATTGCACTGTGTGTGTTTGTGCGTCGGGTACGGTACAGACTGCTCATTTGTTTGGAATGCACATAAATGCTCCACTTTACTGTAGGGCCGCAGCTGGCCAAACGATTAATGCCCCAACAAAAACACAGAGCCGAGACGTTATGAAGTTCAATGTGTGAGGAAGCTGGCCACAATAGAGAAGAAAAATCTGCTTGTAAATTCCCGGAGGAAAATCCTGATGAAACTCCGGTAACGGCTCGTAAGTGTGAAAAAAAAAAAAACAACAGCAACCAGCTCTTCCTCTGTCTGGGTACTTTTTCACCTGCCACACTGAGAGCAATTCATTCCACTCCCACAGGTTTAACCTTTTATCAATCGAGTGACTATTTTTGGTCATTTCCATATACATTCGACAGTTACAGCAGTGGTGTCCAACCTTTTTTTTGGTTCATGACACTATTTTAAGATCATAAATTTCTGACCAGTTCAATCAAAACAGAGATGTTGAACATGTAATAGTTTTATATACTATGTTGCAAATAAATATTAATTTTAGACACATGTAATATATGTAATGTATGTGCACATACTAGGGGTGGGTATCGCCAACAACCTTGCGATACGATACATATCCTGATATGGGGTCACGATACGATACTTATCGCGATACATATGTGCAGTCCAGTACATCGTATTCAACATGATAGGCATCCCGAAATATATATATATATATATATATATATATATATATGTGTGTGTGTGTGTGTGTGTATTACTTTCTTTTTACAGTTTTTACTTTTTTTTTTTTTACATTTTACAGAAAACAGACACATGTATACCCAAATGTTATTTTTTATTTTGCTGTAAAGCAACAATTCCACTGTAGTTCATGTAAAACACTGCATTAAGAACTTGGCTGTAGTGCACAAATAAAGATAGCTTTGATAAACTTAAAACATGCAAAGTCAGATGCCGTTTTAGAAAGTTGATAAACTAATTATTTGTTGCATGTGAAATATCGATACTGACGCCTCCGTATCGATATGTGTATCGTGAAGAGGCCCGCGACGATATATCCCCATATTGATATTTTGAGCACACCCCTAGCACATACAGGCTAAAAGTTGGTGGTTTGAAGGTCAGATTGTACTCAAATGGCTGATTAACACCAACTTTTACTCCTATAATCATCACACCTATAATCTGCTGAACAATTCAGAAATCCTTACTGAGTAGGAAGGCTGTCCTCCTGACACTACCTTTCTGTTTTAACCCAGTTTAAATTGGCAGAATGTACTTGGAGTTCTCCATTCACTGCAATCTGGCGCCTTTTCAAACCAAAGTGCATGCAGGATCAGTATAAAGCAATCATTTTGCAATTTAACATCAACTGTAGAAGATGTTTCAACTTATTGGTACTCAATTAACTCGAGTATTTGCTCTGAATAAATGTGGGACCAGAATAAAGAATCACTGAATTCGATCTGAACGCTTTTATGATGCATTTCAATTTTAGAAACATCAATTCAGTAAGTAGTAAAAAGCCATAAGGAGTACTTTAGCAGTGCTCTAGGAAAAAAAAGAAAAAATCTAACTTCTGTTACTTGCTGCCCTTAAAACTGTGAAATGACACTCCAAAGATGACTGCGGTAAACAGATATAATTATCAGCTTCATTCATCTCATCGTGGGCGGTGCAAGTGATTAAAGTCTCCATATAGAAAGTTACAGAAAAGGAATATGTCGGTATGAAATACATGAAACTGTAGTCGGATCACTGCTCTTCATGTCCTGTGGAGTCGTGTGTCTGAGAAGTCATTATTACCTATAATTTCTGTCTAAAACTGTGGGAAAATCTGACACCTGTTTCTTCTGGATGGTACATTTAAGACGATCCTTTTGCAAAAGTGGTTGAAATGACTGTAAAATACCCACAGTTTGCCTTGAAACACTTACGTTTTGAGGCCTATTTAATGTCACTTTGCCAGACATATTCAATTTATTATGAACTCTGCAGCTGGTTTTGCCTTATTTTCTTTGTTTTTAGCACAATTCTGATAATTGTTTTGTCATTTCTGTTAATTGAGCTGTAAAAAAAATGTGAATTCTGCTTAAGAAGTGTCCATTTTACAGTATGTTCTTGAAATAAATGTCACTTCTTTTCTTTCTTTTTTGTTTCTTTTCTTCAGTCGCACAAATCCTAAACCTTGATGTGAAAGTACCGTATTTTCCAGATTAAAAATCGCAGTTTTTTTCATAGTTTGGCCGAAGGGTGCGACTTATGTGTGAAATTATTAACACATTATTACATCATTTCACATGTTATTTTCACACTAAACCACAAGAG
>JAPSES010000109.1:7315384-7347654 GCA_029822895.1 Maxillicosta whitleyi | reverse complement strand
GGTACCAATGCTTTTATCCAAAGCAACTTACGAGGTGTATAGGCATGTATAGCGTAAAGGGCCTTGCCCAAGGGCCCAACTGAGATTTGAACTGCCAACCGCCCACACCAAAGTCTACAGTGTTAACCACTAAGCTATCCAGTCGCTATAGCATGTAGTGGAAAATTGCCATAATGTACTGTCTATCTTTTAGCATTAACATGGCTGTGATACACTAGTGTGCTGATCCTGTTGATCTATCAAACTACTGACACTTTGCTCATGAGAGTTGTTAAGGATATGATGTGAGTTGTCATTTGCGTCGAAATATCATCGTATAGTAAGAGCTTTCATCGCAAATGTCTCGTAAGTAATTACCAGGAGGGAGATGGAGGAACAGACTAATTGACAATCTTGAACACACAACTCAAGGGTCTGTTATTATCCTCTCAAGAGATACTGCATCTGGCTGAGCATATGTGTTCATTCCCTGCTCACTCTAGATAACACAAACAGGCATCATAAGCAGCTCATCCCGGGGGAAACATAACATATAGGCTGAATTTTTACAGCCGTGTTTAAAACTTTTTTTTAAAAATATGGTTAAAATTTGGCCAAAAATAATTCAATTAATGTACGTGTCATAAAAACATGAGGTATTGGTAATTTGTAGAGTCAGTGTGATGTCTAGTGTGAAATGATTGACGGGACTGCATTTCTCATATGGCTATAGACGTCCATTTTGTCTTCCGTTACTAAAATTAGACTTTTTATTTTTTTGTTCACACAAAGTATAGTTTTTTGATGTTACCAAGGAGGCGTATACGCTATCGCACACCTGGGATTCCCTCCTCCAGAGACCATCCAAGGCGGGAGAGGCGCAGTCGGCTAGACGGGCTCTGATTGGTCCATTGAGCCAACCAGGTGATAAATGACACGTCAACAGCATGTCGGACGATGCTTCTGAGGAAGACTAGAGTCATAGTAGCAGGTAACATCTCAAAACTACACCTCGTCTGAATAAAAAAAAAAAAATTCTCATGTTCTGTGAAACATCATTAGAACCGTTTTGAAATATTTTACATTGTTCATCAAAGGTAAAAAAAAAAAAATGTGTTTAAAAAGGTGAAATTCCCTACAGTCTGATCAACACATTTTGAGTGACTGAGCAGCATGTGTATATATAAAATCATGATGGCATCACACTTACTCACATATAAGTGCGTAGTCTGATACTTCAACAGTTTTACAACAAACTGCAACTTTTAAGATGATCTTTTGACCTGACAAACATACGTGTATATTCATTTATCACCATTCACATCATGGTTCCGTGGGGCACAACCAAAAGAAGTGGGACAGGTTTCGGTGTTGCCATAGAAACCAATGTAAAACAAAAAGGTGAGGTCATCTTTAGCATGACTGCATCCATAAGAAACTTCACCTGAAATCTAACATTTTTTTTCCCCCCCAGACAAGAGCACCAATGTTTCAGCTTCAAATCTGAAGTCAATTTATCAAGACAGAGCCTATACATTCTTGGAGATTTTCTACTAGTTTTGGTGTCACGTATCGTAACAAGGTGAGCAACGATTCCACATCAATGGACCAAAATTTGATCTGTGGGGTTTTAGTTCGCATGTCGTATTACTTTGGCTGACTCGAGACCTCAGTGAAGGCGATGCGGAAATAATATCTGATAGTATTTCACATAAATGACATGAAATGCCAGAAAAATGAATGTACCACGTCAAGGTGAGTTGAGCTGATAGAGTCCGTCCGACAGTCAAACACCCAATTTCTAAGTGTGTCTGATGTACGTGTCAAAAGAACACTGTATCACCTGGTGATGTTCTCCCATGAATATAAAAAGAAATCCAGCCGAAGTGTGTCACGGCTTCAATCCTCCTGAACAAATTAAACTGGTTTGATAGATATAAATGAAGTGTCAGAAGACCCTGAATATGAATTCTTAAACGGTTTTGTGCCAGTGCTTTTTCTCGACAATGCTTGTATTGTTTCTGAATACAAAAATAAATGTGATGCATAGCTAGTGGAAGGAGCAGCAGACAAATGATGAGGTTTGACCTCTCGGTGGGCTCGTGTGGGTGAGGACTGAACTGAGAAGTGCACAGTTTGGAGAGGTCTGTCTGCTTGACATATGGTGCCAATTACCAGCTGATGGGGTTGCCGAGGTAAAAAGGCCAATCCCTTTTGGCCCTTCCCACCCAGGTTTGCACAAGCAGCTATTCATCCAACCCTGCGAGAACACCTCCCCCCCAAATCCTAAACCAAACCCCGACCTGTCTAGCGTGGACAGTCGGCCTACACATGGCTCCTCGACTCGACGTACAGAGAGACAACTCAAAGTCAAGGATGTGTGTCATGTTTTAAGTAAGTTTATTTAGTGAAACCGGGGCTCCATCGCACGTAATACAAAGAGTTTTCAGGCCGTCAGCTGACATTTGCTTTATTTTACGGGTCTCACATTTTCCTGGAAACTTGTCTTTAAATTTCCTAATAAGTAGCTGTAAACTTAAGGGATTTTTCCAAGAAAGGCCAAAACATTTCGCAACTGGTCATTAGTAAAATACCTCAGGTTTTATAGAAATATAACATTAGATAACATCACTACAGGTGATAACAGGGTACGTACGCAAACAAAAGGTCTCACTTCTCTGTACGTAGCTTTGGTTTGGCATCTAACCTGGCAGAGCCAATAATAAAAACAAATAAATCGCAGTTATAATTGTAAGCACTTCCCAACTAAAATTCAAGCACGTTCCAGACCTTGAAAACACAAAAAACTTTGATTAAAGTATTTTCAAGCGCCCATACGAACCCTGTGTTTAATTTAATAGCAATAACTTTCTTAGCAGGTCATCAGTTTGACCTGCCATATGTTAGAAATTCACATTTTCACCTTAAATCAATAAAGAAATCAATGTTAATCTATTGCTCCAGTCCATCCATGTAGAGCTGAGAAGCGCCTTCCACAGGAATAATGGGTAAATTACATAAAAAGGGACCTCTTAACCCCTATATTTCCCATATTTTAAATACTGATTACATGGTCTAGCATCTTATTACCCAACCATGACCAAGATAATTAGAGGTTGATTGAACTAAAAATACTAAAAACTAAAAAAAACTAACTAAAAACACAAATGTAATTTTTTTTTTTTATCAGTGTACATTTATACATTTTTATACTTTTTTTTAATGTCCTCATCAAATTATTGATCATAATATGAAAAGGTTTTTTTCTTTCCAAAATGCTATATATCAATTTTCAAAATTGAGTGTTTCTATTGTCTTTCTCTGTCAATATCACTGAAATCTATCTTAAAGCTATCTTAAAATGAGATTGCAAAAAATAAAAATAAAAAATTGTAATTAAATAGCTTTTATAGCGTTTTGGAAAAGAGCTCTTCATATCATATATTATATACTATATTATATTTTCACCTTGTTCCAGTGCTGAAGTTGCACATAGCTGCATGATTTGTCTGTGAATTATTAATTCAATGTGGTGAACATGCTCTTTCAGTGTCATCTGAAGGAAAATGGGCTTATTCCCCCATTTCCAAACAAGGAAAGAATAATTAAATGTACCATTTAATCAAATAAGTATGTAAAGTATTTTATATCTGGGGTTTAATAAACACTTCCACAGATCCAGTTGTATTGTCTTTATGCTTTCAGTATACTGAGGATGCTGCATGAGATGCTGTATAATGAGATAAAAAAATATTATATATGCACATTGTTTGGCTAAATATAGAATAAATACTGCCTCTCAAATGGTCATACAGTAATTTGCCTTTCATTATCTAGCAGAGAGCAGAGCCAGATGATTGTTTAACCCTCATACATAAATAATGAACCCGTTTTATTCTGAAAGTCCACATGGATTTGCATGACTTATTACATCTCCTAAATAAACCTCAATTTTCTTTCCATAAATGCTACTGAAATTTGAATTAGAATTATAATCATTCAGATTTTCTGTGCATCGATGACCGCTTTAACACAGCTCTTCTGTTCCAGGGATATTTCACCTTTATTCTGGAAAAATGAGTGTGGGTCGCGTACAGTAAATATCCATATCAACCTGACCAGAAAGATGTCGAACTGAGGAGACGCTGAGATCTGTGACCTTTTGTCACTACAGAGGTGGACTCTATCCATGCTAACATTTGTGTTTGTGGAATGGTGAAAGATGACCCGACTGGAGAGGTTACCGCAATGCTCGGGGGGTTTCAAATGCGCAAGTTATACGTCACTATACACTGCATTGCATCACTGCCCCTTTGATTCTAGAATGCAGGTTAACTGTGTATGTCTATCTCACTTCTGTTACCCCTTTAGCTTGACTGTGGAAAAAAGTGGGATCACCAACTCATCTGTTTTCTGGGATTTCTGCATAAAAGTGATGTTAACTTTCTCTAAAATATGTTCTATACACTCGGTTCGGTTACCAGGTACCATTCCCGGAAAACGTTTCCATTATAGGATACTTCCGATGTAGAGTACCTGGTTGTCATTGCAACATGGTGTGTAACTTCGCGGTGTGTAACTTCCGTGACGTCATCTAAAATGCGACACAGGTGGTGGTAAAAACAATGAGGAAGAGGAGAAGAAGAACAATAACGACCACATACATGCACACAGTGGAGGATGTGGATAGTCTGATATTTTTTATCCTTGGTATGTGGCTGTCGATATTGTTTTATGGACTGATTAACCTACTAGTATATGTACTGTAACACTCAGAATCTTTTTTTTTTTTTTTTTTAAATGTCGGGTTGCACACTGATAACGCAGTGATGCAGAGACAACTCAGCCAGTCAATGGTCTGCAGTGTATACACGTCACGTTTTGGTATCGGCTCCCCCATGTTGGAACCATGGTCGAGGCGGTACCAAAAAACTAGCACCAGGTACCATATTCCAGGTCCTTTTTCATAATGGAAACGCAAAAAAGGCAGAGTCCAGTCGAGTCAAGCCGGTACCACATAGTGGAAATGCGGCATTACATTCTCAAGAGCCTTCAAGCTCCAATGCAGAACTTTTCCATCTCAGCGAATATCCCGGAATTTTGGTATTTTGTAATTTAAATGGTCTGAGGGGAAATGAGACTCCTGCTCCTCTTCCTAGCTCTGGTTTCAGGCTGTAGAAATTCTGCTGATTGAGGTTAAATACAAGATTGCAGTTACCAGTTATGAAGATTTCAGTCAGATGCTACCCTACTGCTCTAGTGCTTTTGTGACTCAACACAGAACAAGAGGAAAAAATGTCAGGTGTTGTTTCCTGTCTTTGTATTCAGTTTTTTTTTTTTTTTTACTTCAAGAGGAAGTGGAAATTGGTGAATGGTAGCAAAAAAAGGTGGGTAAAATACATGAAAAAAGCTGTGTAAAAATGGCTTATGCTTTCTAAAGGCATTACATATGATTAATGTCATACTTTTATACCAGCATTAGAATGATTAAAAGTCTTTGCGACTGTTGTGTGCTTTATTCTCCCTCCGCATGAAGAAATGTGTAATTACAGACTATATGTGCTGTATGTTTTTTCACGTGCACCGCTGTTTCTCTGAGAACCCCACAGTTCACCCAGTCTGCTGCCTGCCAGGTTGGCCGGTAGCAAAGCAATCGAAGTTATATGTCATCTGGCGTCAAGCTGCAGAGCTGATCTTTATGGATCAAGACGGTGCCCAAAACTCCTTTTTAAAGGGAACAGAGAAGCCATGTAGCAGCCAGCGAGAGGAGGGGACGGAGATGCCTTTATGTTAATGGTTTCTACAGATTCCAGTCCTCTGTCTGCCTTTTTTCCAGTTGCTCAGCCGCTACGCTGATTAAATCATGAAGTTGAGGTAGAGGTGGGTTTTGGGAGCAAGCTGTGTTAATCCACATACTGTATATACGCACATCTGCCATCAACTAATCTGTGCATCGAGCCAACGTTTAAAAATGAACGTGAAAATGCAACATGTGGTTGAAAGGTTGATATTTTGTGATGACATCATCTTAAACAGCCTTAAAGTTCTGCAAAATGCTTGTTGGACGTTCAACCTATATAAAGCTATATTTAAAAAAAAAAAGACAAAAATAAAACTTAAAAGGTAAACCAGCTTGGGAAAGTGATGAAGGAATGTACCTCATATGACTGGTCAACGGGCTTTTAACAAGAAGAGGCAAATTTCTCAGACAAAACGACATCACGTGTCTGGTGAGCAGAGATTACAAAAGCCACAGGAGGAGACAGGGCTCATCAACTTAGCCTACACAGAGACTGGAATATCTGCCCACACTAACCACACACATTATGGTACATTCTGTATGTGCACGAGCCTGGCAACGGAGCGCATGGAGACTCCCACTGCGAATCAATCATTTACCGAGCTATCAAAATATGTTGTGCATGCAAACCCAGTGCTGCCGCTCCGATGTGGTGTGTCTGCAAGCCCCAACTAATCAGACATTCAATATTTCTGATTCTACCGGAGTCCTGCTAATCAATGCTGTACTGTTGGCTACGAATGGCATTTGACTTTGATGCTGCTGGTTAATAGAAAGCAAATGCATCGATGCTTAACGCTGTGACAGTAAGGCAGCCACAAGACTCTAGCTCACAGTGACGATGATGATGCTCGCGAGCCACAAAAAGTGGTGGGTACATTTTGTAAATATTAAAATATTTAGACAATTATTACTGCGGTAAGATGGTTTCTTGACTTGGCATCCAGTGCCAGAAACTTCAGTTTCTCTCTAATGAACAAATTCCCATCAGCCCCGGCTGTATTCTGCTGAGAAAAATACTAATACAGCATTTCAGCATGCTACATATGCACTGCATTAAAACTGAGCTCAGGACATACACTGAGTACAAATGAGCTTCGATTATGCTTCTCAAAAATTACTCTCATATTAAGGTTTAACCAGCCAATGAATACAATTACAGATAAACAGAGAAGTAATAAGATACTGATCTGATACTGATCCGATACTGACTTTTTAACAATGAAACTGTGATTTCATTATTTATAGGTTATGCTACGGCTCATCGAGGGTGTCTCCTGCCTTCCACCCGTAGTTGCTCCAGCCACCCGCGACCCCGAAAAGGGACTGAGCGGTTGAAAATGGATGGATGGATAGGTTATTATTTTACTTGAGATCACAATTGGGAAAAAAACAACTCGCACATCACTACCAGATCATAAAGTAATAGAGAAACTAACAGACGCTTTACTAATTCCTCTAAGGCTGCAGCTGTTGTGCAGCTAATTTCCCTTTTTCCTGTCTGGGAAACTTTCATTTAATGGGCAGGATAACCTCTGACATGACAGATCAGCAGCCAATATGTAATATAATATAATAAATATATTATAATTATGTCATTTACTAATGCTGCTCATTAGTAAATCGTTACTAGATAATTAATAATCAATGGTATTAGATTAAAGGTGCTAATGTTACTGACAGACACATTACTTCACTGTTATTATAAAATGTTACCAATCATGTTAAAAGGTGCTGATTACAGGTGCTAACATAAGGGAAATGTGTGGCACTAATTCATGCAGGTGTGAAAATCTATTAAACCATAAAAGAAGAAAGAAAAACAAAGACTTAACTCCTGTAAATAGTATCAGACGCTTCTCAAACAGTACAGAAAAAGGAGAAATATGATATCTCTTTAAGTTTCAAGCAACTCTTTTAGGAAACAATAATGACGCTTAAGGTTAGCTGAAATAAGTAGGACACATTGATTAAATAATGATTTTGACAGGTTGGTCATGCTCCTGTGTCTCTTCTCATGGTGTCAACGGAATCTATTATTGAAAGGAAGATGAAGAATGTAACGGGAAATTCTTGAGATGAATCTTTTGTTATTCACTGGGTGGATCTGTCAGCAGGACATACAGTGAACGAGACTCAACCCAAAAATGACTGGGACGGTCAGTAGGAGTGGAAGAATTCACAAGAGGATCCTGCACAATCGTCAACATCTTTTTAGAATAACGAAGTGAAATCCCACCTGAACAATGAAATGTTGAGCAAACAAAGGCTGCTCAGGGTTTTTCTGGATCAAAACGAAGCAGAGGTGGATCATGTGCACTGCACAGGATTGAGGCAACAACAATTATCAAGTTACAACAGTATGTACGGTGCTAAAGTTTACAGAAAAATACCTCATGAACTGAGTTAAATGAGGAAGCATCTGTAAATGTTACTACAATGGCAGATAAAATATTAATTAATATCCAGGAAGATATGTCAGTGAACAGGTCTGTAGCCGACAGGTTCGATACCAACCCTGAATTCTAACCAAAACTCAAGCAAAAAAAAAAAGTACTATAATGTGTCTGACTAATTAGTAAATGTATCTCTTGTTTCACAGCCTCGATTTTTTTGAAGAACGACCTGTTGAGTTGTTATTACAGACTAAAATCATACAGTATAGTCATATTTCTTTACATCTCACAATATAATTAGCGTGACAATCCATTGATAACCCTGATTTATCACTTATTAATCTATTATTCTCGGAGTTACATTGCAAACACATATCCAGACAAAATTATATATAAGCAATAGATGTAATAGATCGGTTCTTAATGCATTCCGTGACAGATCGATAAACTTGTATATTATTGGATCTCATTGGATATTGGTCTTTTTTGTCCAGTGAGTTTGCAATGAGAACATTTGCTGGAGATTTTGAAGAAAAAGAAAAAAAAAAGGATTAGTGTGGTAAAGCTAAAAACCCAAGACCAAAACCCAAAACCCAAATCATTACAGTATGTCTACATCTGCAGTTACAAACAACAAAGCAGTACTTGTTAGAAAATATTGTTTTCAATAACTAGAGGTGGCACCACTAATTCCTCATTTATTCAGGTTCAAGGGTCCGAAATGTTAATTTACTAGACACAATTTATCTACTGCAATGATAACTTCTTTATCTGTATGAATTTTAGAGTTAATGTCTTGTAAAAACTGTATGTGATTTACTGTAATACATTTTAAAATGCTAAAATGCTTAAAATGTTGAATACTAGCTTTAAGGTGTTGGGTATATTTCCACTGAAAAGGAAAAAAAAAAGACCAGTGTATGGATTTGTCCATTTGAGCTGCTGGTTATTCCGTGAGCCCAGTATAAATATCAATACTGTATTATCACAATAACTTCCAAAATACACACTCAGAAACACTGCACAGAGACTTCTTGTAAGTCGTCTCTGTAGGAAAGAAAGCTCCTATTTGTCGAGGCAGGGGCTAAATGTTCCTCGCTGACTGCATGAGTTGTTGGCACTTTGGGAGCCGTTATGGCGTCGTTAACACCGGGTTCATCTGTTGCTCCACTGTCCTCATGTATGAAACACGGCTTCCTCACAGGGGAACGGTGAAAGTGCCATTCCTGAGCAACTCCAGCCAGTCACGGCTCCTGCATATCCCACATGGTTGGCATTTAAGCCACGTCACCATTGCGACGGCCTTCCCATAGGTGCTTATTTAGTGCTACAGTGAAAGGTAAGACACAAAAACAAAAACAAAAAAAGGGGGGGGGAGGGGGGCAGGTACCAGAGTGCTTTACCACTTGAGTATGCTTTGGAAAGTAGTTATTTCTAGTCTCTCAGCATGAAGCACGACTGTTTTAGTGCGTGGGGGCCGGAAATCTCTGCGCAGTGTCCATTGGGGTCTAAAGCAGCGGGGCTGATGTTTAAAGGTGGGGGGGTGGAGTCGGTGGAGGTCAGGGCAAAGGGCAGGCCAGGGCATCCGAGTTATTCAGGGTAAAAGGGGATAGACTAGGAAGCAAACATAACAATCTTTAAAGTGATCAGCCTGTATAGAGTACGGCAGAACACGTGAGTTTGCATGTAGAGCGCACAGTGTGTTCCAAACACAGGCCAGGGCATACGCAGCGGGACCACAAACACACAAAAGACTTGTACAAGTAAAGGGAATGATGTAAAGACATAAAGGTCATGCCAGTTCAGGTAATTTTGTTCTGTGCCTGGATGTGGTTTATTGTTATCTAAAGCCATCTGTTAATGTTTAACGCATAAACATCCGCCATCGACTAAACCCATCTACTGATCTAAACTGTTTAATACCTGTTGATCCACAAATCCTGTCAATACATGTAAATAATTGATGTAAAATATAGTTATCCATCTTTTCATGGTAATCAAATATGACCTATTTGGATGTTCAGAGGCTCTGTAGTTACCACGGAAACACCGTCATCTTCTATAACATTGATTCACCAGTAAAACCCATGGAGTTGGATCAATGACAGTGAATGGAGACACTTGGGTTATGTTCCGTTATTGATAAGATTTTACTGAAAAAGTCATTTTTCTTCAGTTTTTGTCTGCTTTTGATACAATAACCATTAAGTTGAATCTGAGCTTTAATGAATGTTTACATAACCAAGAATTAAATATAAGAAAATACCTGATTTTTAGTGGAAAAAATAGAAAATAAAGAAGACAATATGACAATAAATGGTGTTAAATCACTAGAGAAAAGCTAAATATTGAGGAACAATTCATTTGGGGAATGGCCCAAAAGTCACATTGGGTCCTTGTGGGTTAAAAATGTTGCTGAACTATTAATGCATTAATAAGGTTGATAGTCCCAACCCTCAACAGCAGGGGGAAGTATCACACCAGAGCACACTTGGCGCTAGCAAAACCACCAATAAATCAACGATATGCGTCCACAGACCGCATCACTCACTGAATTAAGTATAGCGCTCATTGTTTATTCACTTCTGTATTACGGTATCATTAAGTTTTCTTCAAACAAACTCAATTTGGTCAAAACAACATTGTGTTTTATAATTAACATGCTGATAGTTTACATTATAGCTCTGTTAGCTTAGCTCTGTCTTAAGACATAAAACAGCCACAGAAAAACCACAAATCACCTCCATTTTCGGTACAATTTATGTTGTCAATAACTGCACTACAGATCTGCTTGGAATCATCCAAAGAAGGTCAGATCTGTCACAGTTGATTCTGAACAAATAGTAGCTTAGCAAAGAAAACATTACAACTTCATAAACATGTTAATCAAACTCACCCATGCTGCCATTTCAGCATTGAACTCCATTCTTTTCATTAATATTTGTATCCAGTGGAGAAAACAACAACAGTGCTTCTAGATTTCATCACTTTGTCGCTTTCTTTGAGTCTAAAAGTTGTTTCTTAGTGGTTCTCATCACATCTGGTCACGTTCTGATGCTTTGGTCGAAGGTAGTGTTAGCTCTTCTCACCAGAGACCAGTAGAGTGACTCACTACTCCCTCTAGTGGTCACATAAATCCCCTAGACCACTAGGGTAATGTCTCTAAAGTTCAGTGTATCATGATTCTATTTGTCCAGATAACAACTACAGACTGAAAATGGGAAGGGTAGAAGCTTTTGATCATGAAGTAAAACAGGCCTGCTTGTTTCTATGTGGTGTTTTCTTTTGCGGGGATTTAGCCATTTTAATGCCAGGGTTCGCCTCCCTGTGTGCAAGTTTCCCCCAGCGCCGCCGCTGAATTCTGGGCTTTGTGCCACCCAAGACGATTGTGATTGCTTTAAAGAAATACAAGGAAGCCAGAGAGTTTTGTAGCCTTTTCAAGAATGATGCTGGGTTCAAGGAAACTCAAATAATCCTTCTTCAGAAAATATGCAGTCAGTCTGTGTGTTTTTTAGCTCAGACACTATTTGTAGCAAGATGTGGCTGGTTATACAGAACCACAGAACTGATAAAATGGCATTAATATAACACAGACAACATAATTGGGATTCAAGGGTTGAATTTCAGACCAATCCAGTGCAAAAATATGAAACAGGGGGAGGTTGCAATAGGCATACTAATGGAGAAATGTACTTCTGAAAGCTACACATAAAAAATCAATCAGCAAAAAGGTCAACAAGATGAACTTTGGGATTTTGTAAAGTCCAATTACTTTTTCAGCAGAAATGTCTGACATTGACAGATAATTGGTATGAAGAGACCTATACTTGAACCTGTCATAATAATAATAAAAAAAAACATGTTGTCATGGTCTCCTTCCTACACTACATTGTTAAAAAAAAGTGTCAGAAAAGATCAAATCCTTGTTGATAACCTCATCAAAAGCCACCTGAGTCGCTCATAATCCACACCAGAACTTACAATTTGCTAGTGTGTAATTGCTTTTGGAGTATTCCTCTTTTCAGATGACACAGATTTTGACTTCTGAAACACATGTCCTCCAAACTGATGATTTCTCTAATCAGAAACAGGTTTTCACAAGGCATTTTGTCTGTTGCTAGCAATACAGCAGCTGTTGCACCGGCATCTTAATTGTGGAACCAAAAGATAGAGATTCAATGAAAAAGTCATATTGTGATTATTGTACATGTTTATACAATGAACACCTTCCATCATGAGTCTAATTTAATGGATGATTAGAAAAATACACCAATCACTCATAAGTTTCTGTTACTGCTCTCAAAATAACTTCATATGGTATCATACAAATTAAATTCATTTCATAATGTCTTCATAATAAAACAACAGAAGAATGTTTAAACAAATAAAAGCATTACAAGCCAAAAATTCTGGGAAGATCCTACAAACTGCAGACTAAAACTGCAATCTATTCTACCTGTTCTGCACAGTAGGCAGTCATGTGACCATAAACCCTGCATGCCGATAGGTCAGATCCTTATTATGGGCACAGATAATTAGAAAACGGAGGCTGTCACATGCTCGTACATTAAACCTTTATTTGATTAAAGGTTTAATGTACACCCAACTCAATCCCTCTGTGCTGTGGCTGCTAAGAATGCAAAGTCTTTCATAAGAATCAGTCTTAGATTTGATTGTTCTGGAACTTTTTTGTTATGGTGAATTTATATCTAGTTGCAGGCATACAGTAAAGCCAAATACCAAAAGGACCCAGTCGGAGATCTTACACCTAAGTGTTGCACTTCCACTCAGTAGAAGAGAAGAAATGAGACTACCAAAGCACATGACAGAGTGTAACAACTCCAGTCCACCTAAGCTGTTCTGAAAAACCATCAAAAAATGGTAAATAATTAGAAGGACTTTAGAGACAGGGTTGCCTATGAGAGGCTAAGGGCGTTTTCACACTTGGTCTGGGTCCGTGCCGTACCTGGATGCGTTCACGCCTTTCCCACAGATGTTGCGATCCCAAGCATGTACCGAGGCCCATGCCCAAGTACGAGCGGGTGTTACAACGGTGTGGAGGGAATTCTGTCGCCATCCAACAAACACGAAAGTCAGAAGAAGACAAACCCTTATGTCAGTGTTTTTCAACTTTGGGGTCGTAACCCCATGTGGAGTATCTTGGAATTCAAATGGGGTCGCCTGAAATTTCTAGTAATTCATAAAAATAAAAATTTACTAATAAAATATTTTTTTAATGATTCAATAGATATTTCATTATAATTAAAACACTACACGCTTTTCCTATAAAAAAAAAATCAAGTTCAAATAAAATGCAGGATATAATATCTGAGAGGGCATATCTTCATTGACCCAATCATGTCGCAGTCAGAAAACCAAATGGAAAGATTTCTTCACCTGCCTGACCCCGATAAAACATCTACAAAAGAAATTGACAAGCAGACACCAAAAAGGTGCATTATATACATTATACAACCTAAATGTCTAAAAAAAAAAAAAGTTTATTTGCAACATAGGATACTAGTAAACAGTTACATGATTAAAATTTTAGCAAAAAAAAAGTCTCCATTTTGAATGTCTGGTGTCGCCAAAAAAGATTGTGAAGCACTGCCTTACGTTATCAACTGAGCGACTGTTCTGTTTGTTCCAGACAGACAATAATATCTACTATCTACTATTATCTGTTAGCCTGTTTGAGTGAAGAAGTGAAGAAGAACAAATTGTTCCTGATATAGTGGTTCGGTCAGTAAGGTGAGCTCGTGCCGTGCAGACTTTTTCAGGAGACAACAGGAGCGCCGTCTATCGTCTCACGGTGATCAGGTCATTTCCGTTGTCGGAGTAATGATTAGGTCACATCTGTTCTTGGGCATGGATCACTTACATGTACCGTACTGGAGTCCACGTAGTCCGTACCCAGGATCACACCTTCTCAGCTGGACTCCGGTACAGTACTCGCACACAGAACGTTTGCATTCACATTGATAAAATTAAGCGGCCTTTGGGGTCCAACGCCATAAAGCAGAAAAGTTACCAGTTTCAACATGATTTCTTTACTGCACCTTTTTACATGTTGCGTCACCGTTGTTTTTTAGCTCATTAATTTCACCTGCTTCAACTCAGTCATGTTGCCTTATTAGTGCTGTTTTAATCTCTCGTGTCTACCCATAAAAAAAATCAAATCAACTTTCTGCTAAACAAACACAATATGTGCCCATTTTCTCTGCTGAAGTACAATCACCCCTTGTGGTGCCAGCTTAAGATTCAGCAGTTAATCACTTAGAGTTTACCAGACTTCACTTGCTCCATTAGTCTGTTTATAACACTATAATACATAACATTATAAGACTATTATGTTCACATCACCTCAACTGTGAAACAGCTCATTCTAAGGGAACCAAAACACAAAGGCTCTTCTTTTCATGCAATTCTATTATACAGGAAAAAAAAATTATAAATACAGGTAATCCTCAGGTTACGACGTACCCGACTTACGTTATTTCGATTTTACAGCGCCAGAGTCTTGTCTGCTATTACTTTACGATGCCGAAATATCGTCCACCATTACTGTACATATGTACTGTATACTGTACGTACAGTATCTTATTTTTTTACTTGATTTTATTAATATGAAGTATAATACATGTACTTGGATAGTTATTTAGAGATTTAGGGGGTATTTAGGGGGTGCTAAAGGGTTAATTCCGACTTACGCGGAAATACATTTCTAACCCTGTTACGGCCCGCGTGCTGTTTAAGTTGTATTCTATGTTGTTGGTCCTCAAGGCGGCAGCTGTTATTCTTAGTTAAATTTTTCCTCGTTTTTGTACAATAAATCTGCAGTCATTTCAACACATCACATCTCTGCTCTCCTGTTGTCTCCGCACAGGGAAAATCTAAAATCAGTTGTATGTCACTTACCCAAACCTTATTCACTTAACACCTAGTGGCACGTAACAAACCCCCTCTACACTGTCACATGTTTTCATGTTTTAGCATGTAGCTGCATGTGGACTGAGTCAGCGTAGGATTCTACAACAGAAGAAGGAACCTGTTTTTTTTCCCCTTTTGCATTTATTCCATTTAGTCCATATTCAGCACCCTCAGTGGAACCAGAAAGCTCCAAGTTCAGCTCAGGTTTTTAAATAACCCTCATGGATGCAGTTTCTACGTTTACATTATGTCTCCGACAGAGGATTTGTGGAATACGGACAGCTGCATGTGGAGATAAGACTTCAGTGGGTTCACTGAAGGAAAAACTAACCACATAATGTTCTATATGCATTCTTACCAACTATTTTTCTTTGAGAGAAACAACTGACTGACATGAAATTATTAAAAAAAAAAAAGGTCTGTGGAATGCAAGAATTAGCATAAAAATATCTTTGCTGTAGCCATTGCATGACAAATTACAAAAAGACAACTGGGAAGTTTTTCTGCATCGAACCTCAAAAGAGCCTTTGCAATTTTCATGCATACTGAACAAACCGCTTTTGATACTGAATGAATGAAATCAATCGGTTTCCTGCGGTTACTTAATCTTCCGGTCAGACAAGCAAACACAACACAGACTCCAATCAGAAAAACCACAGTCAGCTACTATTGACTTGCACAACAAGATACAAACTGCCCTGTGTGAAAATTGCAGAGTGCAGGTGTGAAGTAAGGGAAATGAAACACCTACCCTGAAAACACTGTCATATCGAACCAGGACCATGGATCAGTAGGTGTATGATAGATGTCATTGTTGGCTTTTTGTCACGATTGGTATATGTATATATGAACCCAAACGCAGAGTAAGGGAGGAAAAGAGTGGAAAACAATGGGTTTTAAATGGAACAGTTTATTTACACACACTGGCAAAGGTAAAGACTGTCCAAAAAATGTCAAAAATCCAATTTACAAGGGCGGAGGTACAGGTGGGGAGTAGGCTGAGGCAGAATCCAACATTCAAACGAAGTCATTTACAGGCTGGGCACAAGACAAGCTAAGAGTCCCACTTAGAATCAAACTGGAAAACAGACTATGACAACACTGACGTGAACAGACAAGATGAACCAGCAATGAGACAAGACAGGGTTTATATACACGAGGAATCAGGGAGAGAACGAGAAACAGGTGAGAGGCATCAGGGATAATTGGGGAAAAGACACAGGTGGAGAGAAACAGGGAACAGGAAGTAAAGAAACACAAATGACACACGAGGGGTATGACAAAATAAAACAGGGCAAAGCAAAAATACTCTATCTAGGTTCAAATAGCTTTACTCTGAAATATTAACACTGCATTTTTTTTTCATAGCTGTGGAATCTAGGTAAAATATCATACGACCATGTTTTGAAGTTTTCACCAATTCTCTCACCTCTTATCAAATTATAATGAGTTACGAGACTAACTTTTCCTGTTGATTTATCTGTTGTCTGGATGCTTAGTCTCGGCATTTTTGCGTCATTGTACACTGATGCAATAACAATATTGTCAATATCTAGGTTGAAATAAACATTAACCTACATTTTCATGTCCATTCTGCAACAGGGATGGCCTATTTTTCCCACGCTGGACTTTTTTTTTTTTTTAATGAATCAATGGCTTTACAGTCATGTAACTTAATTGCATTTGTGTAAATCAGCCTCAATGCATTGCATGACCTGCAGCTGACACAGTTTATTTAATTCATGTCATTAGTTCTTCTTCAGCAGCAAAACAACATGTTATCCCAATTCTCAGACTTGACACTTTAGTGAAGACAGATGCTGTATCACTATAAAAAAAAAAAAACCTTGGATAAACTCAAAAGCCTGTGCTTCAATACATTAACGTTGCCATCTCATTGGTTAGTGCTATACTCACTGCAAATGCTGCATAAACAAGTCATTTAAAAGAAGGAAGGTCAGCACTGTTACTTTGGGGTTTTTTTTATGCCAATGTGTACAATTCCTCTGAAAACTACATTATGTCCCAAATTAAGATCGATCATTTTGACATTGCACTTCAATAACGTTCATGTATACTGGCTTCTACAATTGTTGATGCTTTATTTTGGAGGTCAGCTGATGGATTTTATTTATTTTCTGACATAATTTTGGCAGAGTGATTAGAGAGACACAGGAAATGAGGCAGAAGAGAGAGTAGGGGAATGACATGATGCAAACGGCCTCAGGTCAGAATCGAACCAGAGCTGCTGTGATATAGCTTCAGCCTATGTGGGATGCCAACAGGGAGCCCCAGCTGACGGACTTTTAAATGGATATTTCAAGGTTGAAATACAATCAGAGAATTTAAAGATATAGCATGGGAATTCTGTAGGAAAAACAGGGTTCCCACAGGTTTCTACTAGTTAAATTTAAGACCTTTGTAAGACTATTTAGAACATAATTCAATGCCCATTTCACTGCCATAGTGTCATATTTGGTTCCCTGTTCATAAGTAGCAAAAAAATAAATAAAATCCTAAAAGTGTATATTAAAAACAGCATCAATATAGGTTTCTACAAGATAAATTTAAGAGTTTTTAAGACTACAATTTCAAGAATCAAGAATCATTATTATCATTATGCATCTCAACTGAAGGCACACAGACACCTAATATAAGAAGAGACACATCTAAGATATATGTAGATCAGAGGTGTCAAAGTCATGTTAGTTCAGGGGCCACATGCAGCTCAATATGACCTGAAGTGGGCCGGATCATTAAAATAATAACATAATAATATATAAATGATATCAGTTGCAAAATGTGTATGTCTAACTTCCATGTTTTAGAGTGAAAAAGTCAAGTTATTTTTGTCAAAATGTTTATATTTACAAACTATGCTTTAAAAACATGTGAAAAACATGAACAAAATCAAATTTTAAGAAAAAAAAAGTGCAATTTTAGCAATTTATGGCCATTATTTGGCCTCAGTTTCTCATTTTCACATGTTCATTATAACGTACAGATCACAGTAGATCTACATTAAATATTCAATAACAGGTAGAATATTGGGACATACATGCATACTTCTTCACAGATTATAAACCTTTTGTAAACCAAACATCTAAAAGTTTGGTGGTTATAAAATTGATAGTTCACAACAGTGTACAGCGGATAAATGATTAATTACCTAATCAAACACTGAATAGAAAATGACTGTGGATTAAATGAATGAATTAACTCTGGACGACTGGATAATGAATAAAACAGTCAATTAACTGAAAGAGGAACATTGCCCATCAGCTTTTTAATTAACAAAAATAATTAATGTGCCTACTTTGTATGAATTATATACGGTCGATCGTGTAAATTTTGTATCTTTAACATAAGATATTAAATTAATTCCCAGAACATAAGAAAAGTAAATAACTATCAAAAGGAATATTGTCAAAACAGAAACAGCAGTGCAGAAAAGTCCTCCTAAGGAAAAGAGAAACTAGTGTATTTTGGAGGTTTTTTTTGTTTTTTAGTGATAAAAAAAGACAAGCTAAATTATAGAACACTGAACTCACAACAGTTACTGACTTTTTACTGACTACATCCCCATAAAGTTTTAATTAAAAACAAATTAGTTCTTTGATGAAACAGAAAAGGTTTATTTATCTTTTCTGTCTGTTCTGGCTTCGTCAATAGCTCGGTGGATTCAAGCTTTGTCTTTTCAAACATATTTAAACTAACAATTCTAAGTCTTACAGTCCTCAGTACAGCCCTTTCGCTGTTCAACCTTCACGTGTCATGTACACAAAGAACATATTTATTCAACCTGAGAGAAATAAGTGTTTACGTGGTTATTAGGTCTGAAAACTCCTTCTGATGGAGCCAGTCTTGTCTGATTCAGGTGGTTGCACGAGACGTTTTCATTCCGATATATTAGTGGAATAATTGTGTCAGTGGAAACGCAGCTTATGCTAAATGTCATGGGCGCATCTTTTTAATGCATCATTCCATGTTAGACTCCGCTGGCCACTTGAGACACTCACTAAATGCACTCCATGCGGATCATTTGAAGTCATTTACAGCTGTGGAAACTTCCTTAAAATAAATGAGCTCCTGAATAGCAACTGGCTCGGAGCAGCTGCGTATAACCCACCACCGACTCACCAAACCCCTCTGGAAAGTCCCCCAGAGATACTTTATTTACTCCTATGTGCTTCGCCACACGCATGCATACAACTGCACCCCCACCCCCAGACTAACACTGGACGGCGTTCTCCATGGCTAAATACTTCAGCTGGTTGCACCTGCTCAGTTGGGATTTGGTCAAAATAAGTCATTTTGTAGACAGCCGCTACAAATATTACCATTGGCAGTAGCATGTGAGAGGCTGGAAATTATGAATAAAAACAACAAGCGCTCCCCTCTGGATCTTAATAAGAGTCTCTTTTGAGAAGCTGCAAGACCAGCTCACACCTCGGCAAGAAGAAGAACCTGTCTCTGCTTCAGGTGGGCTCGCGTTCAGGCCAATATTTCCTTTGGCGAGACAGACGCCGCCTTGTAATTGGCCCACTTATGTCAAGTGGTCATCCTAATTGAGAAGAAACCTTTAACACAAAGACTGTTGAGTCAACAGATTGTTAAGGATCGCTGGGATTAAAGAGTAAAGCTGCAAAAAGCTCCTCTTTTCAAAGCATGAGATGTAGTTCATTAATCTCACAGGACAAGGGCCCTTCCCGTTCCCACTCCATTCTTTACTTTAATCCCTTGTTCTTCTCTCTTGATTAAATTAATCTGGATTTCAGCGTCCTCAACCTCAGAAGTTCCAGCATTTGACTCAGCCCCCCCCCCTCCAACTTCTTTCCCAAAGCCGCCCGCTACCTTTCCCCAGAAAACCTGCTCACAGCATTCTCCCCTTTCTGAAAATATTTTTCCACTGCCCCGTCCAAACCATGAGGGCCTTTCTTTGGACACACATGCACACACAGAGCATGATTTGCACTCATTCATTCCCTGAGATCTTTTAGCTTTCGCACCACCTGGGTTGAAAAGCTGTGCAATTTCGACGATAAAGGAAAAACGCTTCAACTCTCACCCAGCAAAAAGGATTAGGGGTTGGGTTTCGGAGATTATCAGATGTAAAAATATCCATTTCTGCACCCCCCAATTGCTTTTATTACAGATTTCAATATGTTCTTGATGGATAAGATAAAGCCGGTGGTTTAGTGTTTACAACTATAGGACGCCCTGGGATCAGAAGTAGCTATGCAATCTGCAGCCTGGGGTTTTCAAAGCCTAGAGTCAATGTGTTCAAACAGCGACACGTCTGCAAGCCTGAGACATCCAATTGGGCGAAGAAAATGACAGTTGTATGACGATTAAGGCGAGTGAAGAGAGAGTAGAATTAATTTTTCTTTAAAGGTGGAAAAGGTCTCATGCAGGCACTGTAATCCAGCACTTCACAATACCAGGAGGAGCTCCAACTGAGAAAAGATTGAGAGGAGCATAAATAGATGCTATATTGATAGAGTGGAAAGTCCTATCTGCGTGAGCCCTCATGTGGATGGAAGGTCACTGTCCAGAGGATTCACACTGAGTGGACATGTTGATGACATCATGTGAAATTGCAAGAATATTATAGGGTGGAGAGTGATTCAAAGCAACTCTGTGGTGAAATCGATTCACATCCACTTGCAGACAATGTGGATCCAATCAAATACATGTAATATTTGTATCAATACAAGTCTCCTACCTCCTAGTTGGTTTTTCCAAGCACCAAGTCTGAAGGATGTGTGATTTTTATCCTTTTGAGAGCAATGACGTCAGGTCTGTATATGTTTTATGAGCATACCTGCCTATAACTCAGAACCTACTGCACGTTTTAACTTGTAAATTGTACACAAAGATCTCCACCATATCTGGATCCAAATCCAGATTTTATATATTTATTAAAGCCTTTTTCACAATTGGGACATACAGAGAGGTGAACTCATTTCCACTCTGTTCCATGGGCTCACATTAAAAAAAAAAAAAAAAAAGAAAAAAAGAATGGTAATCAATGAAGAGACACAAATAATAATAATAATAATAATGATAAATGAATAATGTGTGTGTGTGTGTGTGTGTGTGTGTGTGTGTGTGTGTGTGTGTGTCTGCACAGGTCTGAGAAATTGAGACATTCTTAACTCGCCAATTTTGTATCTACATTTGAGGAATAGTCACATCTCCACATTTAATAAGACCAATATTTTGGGAGTTATTAGTAATTTTGGAATACAATAGCCTTACAAACACGTTGCTATAGCAATGATGGTTGATGGTAAGCGCAGTGCATGATGCAAAATAAATTTAAGAACAGGAACGACGCATTTACTAACTCCTTAGTCCTTAGATATCGCTATTAAATTAACATGACCAGTGGTTCTCCATGGGTCAACGCAGTAGTAAAGATAATACTACCACAAGTCAAGAAACCAGAGTTTGGAGTGAAGACAGTAAAGTACCATCTAGTCTTATCTGAAACACATCAGCAACACTGGAATAGTTGTTACCCTGTCACATTTCATCTCATTTTTCAACAGCAAGGTGAAAAAGTGTTAAAAGGGCTGAAAATCACTAGAGTCTGTTCACCCTGCAGATGCTAAGACATCCTGTCTGACTTCATCCAATCTTTTCAGTTTCTATAATTCAAAGCTTTCCTTCTAATATTTCAACAGCTAACACTACAACTTCCAAAAGTTCAGCTTAGTTCACCTGAAAATATGTCTTCTCAGTGGAATGAAAGGACTTAAAATATATTTTGACATTCAGCATCGTCACATTCTCAGCTCACCTCAGGGTCAATTCTAATTATACTCTGATAAATACAGCCCGAAGCTCGGACTAAATAAAACCCGAGCGCACCTGTTAACACCACACGACTCCACACAGTGAAAACAATAATATAAACACCAGCGCAGCTTTTGCCCGAGGTGGTTTTCTGCCTCATACCGGCTCAACAACGGACAGAAAAGCCACCGCAGTCGATTCCTGTGCAAGAGTCCAACAGGAAGTGCTGGGTTAGCCCGAGATGCATCTGCAACACGAGGTCACGCCTGGTCAGGGGCAAGGATTCGCAGACCCTTCTAAGAACAGACCCCCACTTCAAAAAGAAAAAAAAAAAAAAAAAAAAACACCCACTCACCCCCTTTTCCCGACTCCCAGGCCCCTGTGGGAGCTCGTGGATGGTTCGGGTCCCAGTGTAAATATATTTTTTCTCTATCAAAGACACATTTTCCAACCACTGTCAAAGGGGAAGGGGCGCTTTAGCGGGGTGAGGAGGGTTAGAAGGAGAAGTGAGGGGGTGAAATTTTCCCCCATATTCACCCACATCTTCTCTCCGACTCCCCACTCCTCCAGTCTCCTCTCGCAACATCTGGCACTGTTTATCACCTGGCCTGCTCCGCTGTGAGGGGGAGGGGCTTGAAGGCAGCACAGTGCCAACCTGAGCTCTGATCTTTGCTTTACTGCCACTCTTCATGCTCTCTCTCTCTCTCTCTCTCTCTCTCTTTTTTTTTTTTTTTTTTTGTTACTTCAACCATCACTTAAGGCCATGGCGTCCTCACCGCATTATTTATTTACTGAGATCTGGGAACACAGTGGCTTTAAATCCTCACAAATCTACAGGGTTGAAAACACCGGCTGTCAGACAATCAGACATTTTCTAAACAGTTACCTCTGCCAGAAACAATCAGCGGTTTTTAGCATTCCTCTCGACCAGGTTCAATGCACTTTAAGCTAATTGGATGTGAGAGTTTTAATTCGATGTGTAGCACTTAATTGCGAGAGAGAAATTATTGCTAAAGTTACAAGGGTTTGTCTACTTTTATACACTTTACACCCCAAATAAACATCGTGTACATGCTTTTTAGAAGTCTTCTTGCCGGAAAAAAACTATATTTTCTTAAGATATTCATAGTGTTACAGTGCTAAACTGATTTACATCATTTCCAGGCAGACAAACAGGATAATTTTCTTTCCTTGCACAACTCCGCAGTCTCCTATTATTATGAATACCTGTGTTTTGATTACCTCTAAGGAGCTCAGCGTAAAGTTCGGTATTCGTCTATCTGGTTTAAAACTCAGCGGGTGCTTAATAATAATGCTTAATTGGTAAATTCAGAAAAGATGAAGTGTCTCGAATAGGAAGCATGGACTAAAGATAAACAGAATGTCTTAAGAGGGATTTGGGGACATGGTTTATTAAAAAAAAAAAAAAATCATTAACTCTGTGCTGACATTTCATAAAAGAGGTGATTAATCGATTAACTGCCAAAACACTCTGCAGACGAATCAATAAGGACACATATTTCTGTCTTTGCTTTGTTTTTTCCTGCTCAAGTAAACCTTATATACGATACCGCCGTCATATACGTCGCAAAGGTCACTGATTTCAGAATATACCGGGTGTTTTATCAATTTGACACTCTCCTACGTAAAGACCAGATGATAATGTAGTGACGTAAAAAGGAGAACAATGGGGACTGAAATACTTAACAGAGGTCCAAAGTGTAGCCGGTGACTTTACATGCATTAACCTTTGGATCAGAAATTGATTAATTTTAGCTACAAATGTAGGATACAAAGTTTATAGATTGACAATGATGTACAATTGCCAGATGGATGCAATGCGGCACGCATTTAGATCAACTTTTAAGACACTCTCTGTTTAATGGGTAATTTATGACTTGACATTGGTAACGTAGTATTAAGTCAGTGTTTCTCAGGGGGGGCAGTACCGAACCCCAGGGTGTAGTTGGGACAATGTTGGGAGGAGGGGCGTTTGGAACAAGAAAGCCGAGAGGGGGGGTGCTCGGACAGAAATGGGTGGGGCCTTAGTCACTGTTATTCATCACAGTGTCTAACGCTGTGTTTCCGCTACATGGTACCAGCTCTACTCTACTCAACTCTTTCGCATTTCCATTACGAAAAAGGACCTGGAATCTGGGACTCGACACTATTTTTTTTAAGACCGCCTCCGCCAAGGTTCCAAAATGTTGGGACCGACACCAAAATGTGACGTATCGACACTGCAGACAGTGATTGGTCAGACAGTTTTCTCTGTGACCCACCAATTTACAAAAATTCGACACGGAAGTAGACATGAATCCACATGATGACAGAACAAAACGACACCATAGACGGTCACGTAGATTCAGTCTTTAGTGGCGGACGTAAAAATCCAGATGAGAAAACACGCAGCGAGCGAGTTTTCGGCAACTCTGTGCAGACGGCATGGAAGTTAACGCGCCACGTCGGAGTAACGAGTCGAGCTGAGACGAGCCGGTCCCATGTACGTGGAAAAGAACCAGAGGAATACTGAGTAGAGAAGAGCCGGTACCATGGAGTGGAAAAGTGGCATTGGTATTAATATAATAACAAACCGTTCTTGTATTACCGGCATGTAATCTCAGTGGCTAATTTACCCCCCACCCCGGATATTAAGCTCTAAGGAGCTCATGATGATTTCAAGAAAGGTTTAGAAATAATGTATTAAGTCCAATGCAGAACTTTAAATTAACAGATCATATTGTTGCTGTTGGGTGGAAACCTCTTACATCCAAAACAGTTATTTTTCAGGTAAACTGGAAAAACTATGTGTATTCTTAATAAATGAATGGAGTTAAGAGGACCGCCTGTTTTCAACACTTTTCATTGGTTAAATATCTCTGCTAATAGAAGACTGACCAATAAAATAAAATAAAAAGAAAAGCAGATAAGATGTAGGGTCCTGCTATTAACATTTTTTGGATTATTTACCTTTTGTTCACTATAGTATGTTATCACTTCTTTTTTTTCCCGCCTATTTTTTTGGTTAGTATATTTCTGTTTGAAATAGTGGTTTCCATTTGCCTTTTATTCAACTATGTATTTTGTTCCTGCTTACATTTGACATAAAATTGACCATTATCGCTACCTTTATTTAACCAGGAATGACTTTTGTGAGGAAGACCGGACCGAGGTAGCAGCCATAAAGAAACAAAACAGCATAAGAGCTATTCAAGCATATTCATTATGACGCTCACTATGATACTTATGATTATTATTATGGATATGAGTGTTTGTAATTGAAGAGCATCCACTTGGACATGTGCAGATGGTAGCAGCTAGAGCTGATGGAGACAAGGGTACTGAGGCATTCTGGGAGTTCATCCACCAAAGCTTTATTAACGGGCATGTGCCAGTGTTGTCGTCCATGAATATTTAATGATGTCCAGCTGAGGACATCATAAAGAACGCGGTGAAAAGAAACCAGCAGAAGCATGATACACTGAAATGGAGGCTCCTTAAAGTGAAGGAGGGATTTCAAACAATCCAACTGGAAAGAAATATCAAAGTGTGGCGGAGTTTTTACTTTTCTTTTATACAACAGGGATTCAGGCGCTGCAGCACTATCAAAGGAAGTGAGATCAAGGAGGACCCATATGTTCCTTATGTCACCATAGTGAACACTGCAGCCGACTGTCTTAGCTGATATCTGGTGTTCTGCTCACTGCTGTAACTCCACCCCCTGCTCTGAACCTGAACTCCGCCCACAGTGAGACGCACAAAAGCATTGTAAAAGTCCTAAAAGTGTGTGGGCAGCGGGGTGTGTGGATGTGCCATTGCCAGGTCAGGTGGTACTGTAGTTTTCAGTAGTGTAGTGGAAAAGGTTATATTTTTGGGATGTATAAACAGACTCATACAAGCTAAAAAAATAATGTTTGCATCACTTTATGTACATTCTGTAGTTTGCTTATTTATCACAATTTAAGCTTTGAGTCATGACACATCTGTTTGATGGAGAATTAAAGCCCTGATGCACTGCTCAAAAGCACAAAACTCCCTTTAAAGAAGTGATATCTGGCTTTTTTTTTAATCCAATTATGCATTTTACATCATTTCCCTGTGCTCTACATAAACTGTAAATGCTCTGCTAAGGTCTGAATTCTTCATTAATTCAACCCTCTTTTTGTCTAATGACGCTAGAAAGGTAGGTTTGAGCGCTGGCCCTTTAAATACACATGGCTCCACCCCCTCTAGGTTGTTAACTGTGTTTTCTGTCCCATTCAACCACTTGTGTTGCAACCAACAAATGAACATTTTAGGTAATCGGCTCCAAGTACGGACATATTTTCAGTTTTTACTACTACTGCTGATAAACAATTATGTCATACTAAGAGAAATGTTTGACCTTATCTGTGCAAATGTTGCGACATAACTAGTTATAAAACGTAACACATTATAAAGGAATTGAAACAGGTTGTAGAAATCCACTCGATTGTTGCCACAATAGTGAGTAGAATAGAGTATAAAGACAGTTTTGCTTTTTATTTATGAATTATTAGGGTCCAAATAAACAAATAAATAAATGACCCAAAGCCTAACAAAAGTGGGTTTAAATAAATATTTAATAATATAACTTCCAAATAAGTTTTTCTCAACTTTTCTTAACCTTTCCTATGTGACTTCTCATCATTTATGACAATATTACCCACTGCTTTTTGGATTTTCAGGTAAAAATCAGCTACTTTTCAATATTTAATTGACTGATCTTATAGATGTTTATAAAAGCAAATTCAAAGGTTATTATATGAAAACAGAGAAACTGAAGAAAACTCTGAACATCCAAATGCGTCGTATCTGATGATGATGAAACTACATGTTATTTAAATGATTCACCTGACATGATTTTGTGTCTTTCTCCGCTGAATGAGCTGCTTAATTATGAATATTCTGATGTAATCATGTCCACGAATCACTACCGTTTTGCATAATTTTTATCTTGCCGATAGCAGGTTGCACTCCTGTTCATTCTTTTACTGCTACTTCTACTATCTTTGTCTTGTTTTTGCCCTGGTATCGCCCTTTTTTATTCAACATAAACTCAGGGGAAAAAAATCTGGAAGGAAATTATGATTTAATATTTCTCATGACCTGTAAGTTAATAATATTTTTGTTCATATCGGTCATAACGGTAACATAACAACGATAGGTTAAGCCGTTTTCAATCTGTAAAATTACTGATTTTAACACATTTGGGAAGAAATATCCATATTAACCCTCACGCTCAGATCATTATAAATAACACATCATTGATTTTGCGTCAGAGTTTAATATCTGTTTCAACTGATACAAGACTCATGTTAACATTCTAATCATTTTTTTATTTTCCTTATGAAACACAGATATGTGGGTTTTGTACTTATGTTTCAATTAGCAGAACTACTCCATGGCCTCTCCAGGTATTTGTGAATCATACATGTAAAAGCGTAAACAGAGTAGCCTGATCATCTCTTCACTCATGTTTCTTGCATCTTAGAAGTTGTTTTCATGATGTCTACAGATTCCTAAAGCCTCCTACATTCTTCTTCTTATTATTATTATTATTATTTGTGAAGTAGTGTGGGTTCACTACGTCTCGGTTCGCAATATTCAAAATACAAATATCTTTTTGTTTCAGGTGAAAAAAAAAAAAAAAAGCATTTTCCACACTCGTTACCTAATTGATCTGTAAAGTAAACTGATAGCAGGCCTTTCCTGGAGCCTGGCATCAGAAAATGAGAGACAGGGGGAGAATATAGGAGGAGAAAGACAGAGTTCATAGGACAATGAGGCCCATTGATAAAGTGGAGACAGGACCGGGTGCCTCCACTGCTCTGAGAACGGCTGACGGTGCACAGAGGCACAATGATTACAGTCTGCATTACAAATGGCTAAAACAGAGCCATGGTCCACGGCATTAACAGAGACCTGGTCTGAGGAGGGTTTCAAACCCAACCACTCAACATTTTATCTACTATTTACTGTGTTCTCTATGAAATGAGAAAGAATGAGGCTGTAGTCCCCTCCCTTTGACTTTATTTTTACAGAAAATCTCCACTTTATCCACCTCTCCACGTTCCACTAGTCTGTATTCTGCACCTTTAGTACATGTAGCAACACCTGAAACTGGAATAATATGCTATTTCAATACCATTTCAACCTCTGATAGCACAAATTAATAAAACTTCAACAGGTCAAGCCTCAAAATCCCAAAAGTAATTATTTTTGCTCTCTCTTCCTCTCACTGTTTCCATAAAACCACAACAGGAATTCCACTGAGTTTAAACTGACAGATAACATGTTGCACAGCAATCAGTTTTCCACGCTCTGCAGCTTGTGGATCATTTTCATTCATGTCTCAAGGATCCAAGAAGTTTGTTAGAAGCTCTATACTAAGTTCTTAACGCCATCTATGGAGCACACGCGGAACAACAGCAGGATTTATCTTCACTCATTCAAGCTTGTGTGGATCAGAGTGGACAATGTGTGTCTGTTTTGACCAGATGGACACTGTTGTGTGTTTGCAGGTTTGTACAAATAACCACGTCATAAGGGAAACAAGAAGGTGCATGTGGGGGAATGTGTAAATTAAGTGGCAACAGGTTGAAGTTTTCAGCCACTAAAATCCTAATGTGATTTTATAATGGTGTGATGATAGATATAGTGAAATGCACAAGACGTCATCTGACATAAAACACACAAAAAAGTACATTCATGCTGTATATGCACTTTTATTAGGGAAGATAAAGTGTAAGTAATCTGTGTTTTTTGATTTATTATAATTTCATAATGCATATATGCAATTGCAGTTAATTCATTTCTAAGTAAAAGATACATTTCATTTGTTTTTTTCCTCTTTTTTCCTATACAGATATATTTCATTTGTGATTGGGTAGCGTATTGGTTTACACCACTGACTTTGGTGTGGAAGGTTGCCGGTTTTAATCCCAGGTGGGCAAGGCACTTTACGCTATACATGCCTATACTGTACCTCGTAAGTCACTTTGGATAAAAGCGCCAGCCGAATGTAATGTAATGATTTACGTTAAAACTGGAATTAAAATAAGCAAAAGTGAACGCTAAGATTGTACGCATTTAGATAACTACGTTTCCCATGAGGCTTAGCATTACCCAATAGGCTTAGGAATTTTCTCGAAGGTAAGATGATGTATGTGCGAAAAGTTGTTTAAAAAAAAGTGTGTGTTTTTAAGTCGCCATAGTAAAAGGAATGCACTTTTATAAACCCAGAGTCTGTTTCTGTTAATTTTGGACATAATTTGGATAATTACAACAAATATTTCTGGCCTTTTAACGTTTAAATCAGGTCAGACATACGGTCCGCGGGCCAAAACCATTAAATTTGTCTGACACCTTTATCCAAAGCGACTTACAAGGTATAGGCATGTATAGCGTAAAGGGCCTTGCCCAAGGGACCACCTGGGATTTGAACTTGCAACCATCCGCACCAAAGTCAGTACGCTATCCAGTCACTGGCCCGTAAAATGCAAAGATCACACTAAAGACATTAACAATAAAAGGTGTTCAGGGGTTACATTCAGCCCAATTCAATCTCAGATTAGTAAAACACGATCATAACAACTTCAATGATGACGACTCCAAATGTTTGTTTTAGAGGAGAAAAAAAAAAAAAGTCAAATTACACTATGGAAAAGATTACATTTACAAATAACATGAGCAGCCATGATTAACCTGAAATTCCTTATGGGAAATAACTGCAGTTTTTTCAGTATTATGTCTAAGCTTATCATTTATCACAGTGGCTCTACAGAGGGACAGAACATTTAATGGAATTTCAGGGGTTGGATCAGTAAAATACTAACATAATAACCTATAAATAATGAGAACTCTGATGTTTCTCTTTGTTTCAGTGTAGAAAATTAAAATGACATGTAAATACTTAAATGTTTAACTAACTTTTCACAAACAAATATTAACAACCTGAAGTATCATGAGAGAAGTCAGTGGATTTTTAACAATATTCTACCTGATACTGTTGTGTTAATGATAAACAGAGGCATAATACTGTTAAAATTTCAGGTTATTCACATGTTTAGGTGTTAACATTTTATCATGTAATTCCACTTTTTTCCTTTTTTTTTTTATTATTTGACTGTTCTTCTTCTTCTCCCTTCGGCTTTTCCCTTCAGGGGTCGTCACAATGAATCGATTACCTCCATCTGACCCTGTCATTTATTATTTGACTGTTCTGACCCACATTAACTCATTTGTATGTTGGCCCCTGAACTAAACGACTTCGACACCCCAGGTTCGGGTCTAAATGATTCTAATTTTTCCTGAAGCCATTTTTCTTGTTTGATTTATATGATTATTATTCACATGTCACTTTAGGTGAATATCACGTTCAGTTGTTGCTGTAAATGGGAAGTATTAGATCCGATCTCTAAATGTATGGATTATTCATTCATTTTTCCACAATCTCTTTAACCCTCTCATGCGCAAATTACAAGAGCCTTAATTAAGACTTTTTCCTGTGTGTTTTTATTCCTCTAATTAAAAAAATCAACACAATTGAAATTTTTTTATGAAACTATTTTTCATGGAGTTGCAAAAACATCCATTCAGCTGGACACCATGCATTTAATTACTGATATACTGTGTGAAAACAACAAAATAAAAACCCCTTTAATGCAGCTAATCTGATGTTTTCTCATATTTTAACATACACTAGTAATAATTATTACTCACTTCAAGTTAATATTGACTTTCATTGTCATTGCACATTTTTCAGAGCAACGGAATTATCTTCCAGTTACAACCGATCAAGATAAACATTAAACACAGACAGACAAAGAAAGACAGACACAGATGTAATTGATGAATCACAATGGTGGCTGCGGTTCATTAGGGTTTGAAGAGAGAAAAAAAGACAAATTCTATCCTGTAGTCAGACTCTACAGGGTGTAATTTGTGAAAAAACACGCTTCTGCATGAAGCCCAAAGAGACACACGGGACCACAAGCGGGGGTGGGTCAGGACACACACACACACACACACACATACACACCAGGAGGTAGATGCGCTGCAGCCAAAATGTGCAGCGCTTCCAAAACCACAAATCACTCCATGGAGATAATATACAAAAAAAAAACTTTTTTTTTTTTTTAAACTTAATTACTGTCTAAGAACAAAAACACACAGTTGATTTACACTCAAACATGTTAGTGCAGATCATAATAAACGTATGAAATGTCAGTGTATGGGACAGTGCATGAGCGCGCACCGTGTCGGCTGATACAGAACTAAAACAACAAAACCCATGAATATACAAGAGAGCAGTTGTAGAACAGCTGCACACTGTAAAGGGTTAAACCACGGGCTCAAACTCCCTTTACCTGGGGGCCACTGGAGGTGGAGTCTGGGTCAGACTGGGCGAATTAAGTATTCCATCTGGCCCTAGTGATCACCTCACTCACCACGTACCTGCTTCGTTCTCTTTAGTTTCTTGAATAAATCTTATTGCCTCAATAGAGATTTTTTAAGATTCATGGCCCGGATCTTTCTCTCTGGTGTTTTGAGTTCATGGAATGTCTAAAAGGACTGTTTTTGTTAGTACAATGAATAGCTATTGATGTAAGAACTGAAGTGATTTTGGTTTTTATCTTTATAAAACATGGAAAATAGATAGATAAGAGCTCTGAAATTAAACTACTATGAGCTATTTTTGCTGTTATCGTTATATTTGTGGAAAAACAAATGAACCTTTAGTTGGACCAGACATTAAAATCAACAAGAAACTGAAGAAAACAATACTTTCCTGTCTTCATAAACTCATTAAATCAAAATGACTGACACAAATATAATGTGTGTTCGTGTCTGTTAGCAGTGTTTCCTTTTATTATGCAGCCTGTAGTCATCCGCAGCCACATAATGACATGAAAATATTATGACGTGAGGACTTGCTTTTAAAAAACACAGACATTGTGACAGCTGAAGATGATTCATAGGCTTCACTATGCGCGGCCAATTAACTGACACTTGGATGAATTCAGGTGCCTGTTGCTCCGGTATCACTATGTCTAGAGGGGATTCTGACTAAGGCATGTCCAGCTCCATGGAGGATCTACCACGTGTTACCGCACCTTAGGACGCCTGGATTTAACAAACCGCATTTTCCGGATTATAGGTCGCACTGGAGTATAAATCGCATTTTTTGGGGGAATTTATTTGATAAAATCCAACACCAAGAACAGACATGTCATATTGAAAGTCAATTCTAAATAAAAATAGAACAGAGAACAACAGGCTGAATAAGTGTACGGTATGCTAACGTTATATGACGCATAAACAACCAACTGAGAACGTGCCTG
>JAPSES010000109.1:7285608-7302888 GCA_029822895.1 Maxillicosta whitleyi | reverse complement strand
CGCCTTTGTCTCTGTCTTCATTTTATTCCGATTTAAGACACAATGGTCAGAAATACTTTGCATTGTGGGTTTAACTTCAGATTCGAAAGGTCTTACTGCGAAATATCAATTTTACACATGCAAAGTAAATCAAGATTAATTGCAATTAACTATGAAATTTCTGAGATTAGTTGCGATCAAAAAAAATTTATCTTTTGACAGCCCTAATAGAGATATACATACATTTTAACAACAACAACATTTCCACAGTTCTGCACATCATAAAAACAATAAAACAATTAAAAGAAAAATAGATCAAAGTACTAAAATCAATAATAAATAAATGAATTAAAGACACAGAGGACCACACAAATCATGCAGAGTTAAAAGCCAAAGAATGGGTCAAATTTATGTATGAAAATAATTCTGACACATGTATGACAGATTACAGCACAAACTAACTGTTCAACCAAACAATTCCCAACTCAACTTTCTCTTCTCTCTTATTTTCTGTCCTGCACTTCCTTTAAAAATATTTGTGTATTTTCAATAAATCACTGAAAAAACTATTTCCTTTGTTTTATCTCAGTTTAGCCACACAAGGTCACAAAGCAGGGGGAGGATAAAGAATTTTCCAGGATAACATAATCATTTCCAGGACATTTGACCTTTTTTCTCATTTTCCATATGTTTTCCACGACTGGAAATTTGGTCAAACATTTTCCAGGTTTTCCCGGTTTTCCAGGACATGTGGGAACCCTGTTTTACCCTTAAAGACCTAGACCTATTTCAAAGATGAAAAAGAATTGAAGATCTGACATCAGGAGCATGAGCTTTAACATGGAAATATACGGCAAAAATGTGCAAAGATTTGACTTTTACTAAAGTAAGTTCAAGTTTACCCAAGTATATAAAACAACCCTACTTTTATAAAGAACATGAACTTCCGCCACCTGTTTATTAGCCAATAAAACCAACATATAAAAACATTTAATGAGTAAAATGCTGTGATGTTCTCAGATGTAACAAATAAAGGGGAACGGCACATGTGTATAGTAGGTTAGAACTGGTATTGGTGCTCAACATGTTGCCAAATCTATACCCTTACACCATTTTCATAGAAAAATACAAATAATTATATCCATTTTCTACCTGATAAACAGCTGAGTTTGTTGATGCTTGATATATTAGGCTATACCACTTGGCAGAGGTCTGCGCTTTACTGAGTGCCATTCTAGTTATCATTACTTTCTGTCCAAAAAATGGATTTTCAACTAAAGCGGCCCCATTTGAATGACTTATAATTCTCATAGTGAAACTGAAATCGATAAGGTTCCCCTATGTTGTGTATCTTGGGATAAGAAATCCGGCCAAGTCTAGTTATCGCGCTCATATGAAGGATATGCAACAGTGGCGGGTCCGGCGGCGGCATTCAGAGTAAAACCATTATATCCCCAAAGCTCCATTTCAGGGATTTAATAATCACTTAATGATAATTCAGTCCATTAGTTGAACATCCCTAAGGTCTGATCACGCCATCACTGTATTAGGTCAAGCTTGACTTTATTTATATTTCAACCACACTTGATACAGAGCTCAAATCCCCAACACAAGCCAGCGACAGGCCTCAGCGGACCTCCTCCCCCCCCCTGAATAAACACTGAGCATGGCAAGGAGCGCCACAGATAAACAAACAAGTCTTCCAACAAGCTGGCCGTGGGTGTGAGGAGTGACACTGCTCTTCGGAGTCACAAATAACAGGAACTTACAACCACAGCGCCCTGAAACACTGAATTTCACCTCCTAAGACCTTCAACAGAAGAGCAAACTGCACCAACAATGAAAACGAGACAAGTTTAGCATCAAGTCAAATAGAACTCAAGAATTCAACAACAACTACACTGACTTCCAGGGGTCACATGTGCAGTAATGCCAGAAAAAAACATCAATACTAGAGAATAATGTGATATGGCATCTTCTGATACTGTATATTCATGTACATTTTGTGATTCTTAAGCAAAACAGAATAATACAAGAAAGAAAAATAACAGTTGAAAAGGACAACTAATGTGACATTAAATGATTTGTTGATTTGAAGTGTAAGTTCATGGTAAACTGAAAACCAAAAAAAGTACAACTAAAAATAACTATCATCAGTTTTCTAGACAGATTACACTTGTATACTTGGCGCTTAATTGGCAAAATATATTGGCAAATCGATAATATCAGAAGTCTCATCCAAAAATCATAACTTTAAGAGAAAATAATCACCATGAAGAACAGAATGGAGGTTCACTGGTTTTTGTACTTTGTTCATTTCAGTCATTATCCAGCTTCTAATAAAGTGAAAGATAATTAATTTCAGACGTGAATGATATCATGATGTCAAGATGTTTGGGGGTGATATCATCGGATTAATTGGCTCTGCTGCAACTTTTTCCGTATGCAAACTATTATTACCATATCATACCGCCAAGAAAAATCCACTTCTAATGAACAAAATAACACACACTTACATGAACCATAATTGCTATTAAAATCTAATTTGTTTTTCATCGTCACCACTAAATGTTAACCTCAGCTGTGGGTTGAGCATATTTAAGTGTTCATAGAACGAGGAAAATAATCGCTTTGCAAAATTTGGGACCTCTTCTCATAAACTTCCATTTAAAATAAAGTAAAATAACGGACTGAAACTATGCTAAAATGAAATAAAAAATCCTCAAAATAAAACTGCTCAACTGATGAGATATCATTCAGTTCTAAAACACAACACTGCAGGCCTTCTGAAAACCACAATGACCACATTAATGAATGAATGAATGACTGAACATAAACACAACGTTTGCCCAATGGCATAAAACCTGGAGGGATAATGTTACCGTACATAACTTTGGTTGTATGGGCGTATGTGCAGCCCATCAACACCCTTCAAAAAAAAAAAAAAAAGCCTGTAAAGGGTTCCTGGGGGGATTATAATTAAAGCCTGATACGCCTGATCTATTACCGTTGTGGTGAAATCCGACACATTACTATAAATCACAAGCTGTCGAGTCACTCCGCTGAGCATAAACCAGGCTTTAGTCTGTTATCGGCTGAGCTCAAAGCGGCTCTGTCTGATCTCCTTTGAACAGAGTTGACTCTCATGCTGTCGAGGAGACAGAAGTGACGGGTGAGTCACTGCCACTCGCCGCTTTGTTGTGTCTGGAACTGAGTGGGCAGGTCAGTCTTGTACTGAGAGAGTTCTGGTAGAGAGATTCTCCTCACAAGTACAAGAGCTCAGACAGGAGCATATATTGATTTCCTGCAGTGACTTTGTCCTCTACTGTCGACTGCATGAAGAACTCGTCTTTAAGTGCCGGGAAAAAAAACAACAACTGCAATTTAAGAATCAAATGACTTAAATGAATCGATAAATTTATTAAATGTTAAAAATAAAAGCAAACTTGAGGGTAGAAGGAGTATCAAGGGTAAAAGGCGTAGAGTTTCTATCCAAGCTCCTTAAAAGGAAGTAAGGTTTTCAAGAAAACTGTGCTCCAGCTGCCCCAATTTCTATTTGAGTCCTCACCACATACCAAAAGCATCTCAGCTGCCATCATATGTGACGACCACAAACTAAAAAAAAAAATCCTCCATACAGCTTTTGTCCTGACCAGGGGTGAAATCTGGCATCTTACGTGTGCGATGAAGAGCGACCTGAGCCTCCAGAGCCTTTTCTTTGCTGCTTGTTGTCCGCCATGGTCCAAAAAGGAGTGTGAGAACTTGGCAACACATCCAAAAAAAGAAATCTTCCCGTTCTGAATGCCCTCTCCCTCCCACCAGTCAGTGGGAAACACCCCTAGTAGAGAATACAGTGTGCCCCGCCACTTGGCAGGAGCAAAATCAGGAGGACAAGCTCTGAGAACACTTCCTTCTCCACGTCCTACGATATCCTATCTGATGTTGGGGACTAGATTCATTCACGTCTCCACAGAACGGGGGGGGGTGGTGGTACATCTGGCAGCCAGATGACTAAAGTTCAGCTCCCCTCCACTGGGACAGGCTGAGTACAAAGACGACACAGTTGGCTGCTACGCTGTACAGTGGGCGAATGAGCGCGAACCGCTCAATCTGCCATGGAATGATGCTAAAGTCAACTTGTCAGCTATTGGTGAGGAGAAAAATAAGCAACTAATTTCACCTGGCATTTATCCATGAAAGCAGAACAAAACATCTGGGTTCTAGCTTTGGGAATGTGACAGTCCGGTACTGAATTTACATGGTTTTGTACTTAGTTGCTGTCAAAATAAGGGCAATACTCAATCCGAGTGACATTAATTATATTAGACGTGACACCTTAAACTTCAAAGACCTCAACAGCCAATGACGACCAAAAGCATGTACTGATCTAGAATGTTTAATATCCTCTGAACTACTAATCTGATCAATACTTGGAAATAATCAGGTAAAATGGAGTTTCTCAGCCTTTCATGGTCCTGATATACGGCCCATTTGGACGTTCAGAGGCTCCGTAGTCGTTAAGTACAGCAAAAGTCACACAGTTCAGTGTTTCCCGCAGGAACTTCTTTAGTCATCGGGGTCGGGGGGGTGGTCGTTGCGGCGCAGCATTGCACGGATGGCATTCGGGAGGGTGTTCCACAGATAGCGTACCATTATGGCAGAACGTTGCACAGATAGCGGACCGATAGCGTACTGATAGTGTAGGACAGACTTGGTTTTTTTTGTTTTGTTTCTGGAACGTTGGCAGGGCGGTGAGGCGACTTTGCTAAGCCAGCCGCCTTGGCTAGAAAGTGCTGTGGGAAACAGTGAGGTTAATACATCTATAGATTTGACAGAAAAACATGGAAGTTACTCCAAATAAAAATGCCATCATTCAGTATTTCTACACACAGGGGTTGATGGGTAAAGTGCACAAAGTTATTTAGCAATGATTTGACTGATTTGAAAAAATGTTTTGGAAAGTGCCACAAAAATAGTTTCAGATCTATATGAAGTTATCTGTTTACACTCACGCTAAATTAAAGTGACTTAAAAAGGTGTACATTTACAGTACATGCCCCAAAGCATTTAATCAGAAAATGTGGAACCACCCACTGTGAATAATCGAAACCGCTGAAAACACAAACAAATATGTTTTTGCTCGTTCCAGACGTCCTTCAAACTTTTTCAGTGGTTTTTAATTTTCTTCACGGTTCAGTGGATTCTGGTTTGGTTCAGTTTTGTTTCCAGCCTCTCAACCATCAAGGCCTTCAGCGATCACAATCAGACAATAAACAGCAGCCGCAGACCAGTTCTGTTCTGTTCTGTGGCCTCCACAATTTCTGTCCATTATATCACCTAATGCTAAGCTCATATGGGACAAACATAAACAGAGAGTAAAGATGTATTCCAGATCAAATACCTTCCTATTGAATGCATTACTGAATAAACAGCACCCTGCTCAATCGTTTTTATCAGGTATTTTTTTTTATTCTCACCTGACTGTTATTCCCATTATTACTAAATATTAGGGACCATGTAAACACAGCTGTTGATCAAACTAAAGAAGATGCATGAAGAACGCATGCCGAGCTCTGGGGAGTCATGATTAATAAGAATTTTAACAATTAATCAAACAGAGAGTGAAGGCGCATCTGTGGAAGCAGATACATAAATATTTGAAACATGTGCAAATGTTTTCAACTGTTATAATATATAATGAAGACAAATGTTATGTTGTTGCAGCTTTGTTTATCTTTGCCGTCATCATCTGTTTATTCACCAGGTCCACTTATGGGTGTCCTCAGGGGATGTTATGGTTACTGATGAATAAATTTATCATTTACAGCAGCTTATGATCACATCGCAGTGTTATAAACCATGTAATAAAACACTTACAATCCTGTACTACTTATATATACAAACAGTGATACCAAACAATCACTGATAACATGAAAATAGCTGATGCTTTAACGTATAATCCTACTTGAGCACTGGTAGCATTAAAGCTGCAGGTGCTAAAATAATGCAGCTTTCTCCTCTTGGTCCAAAGACTTAATAGACATAATAACCTGATGCCATGTTATGACACTGTAGGAAACACCCATACCTGTCTGAAAACGACTTATCAGCCAAAGTTCGCATCACAGGTAGGGTTGTGTATTGGCAAAAATCTAGCGATATGATAAAAATCACAATACAAGGAGCACTGATACAATATATCGCAATATATCATGTTATATCACGATGCTGGTAACAAGCAATATGTTTTGTTTCTTCTTCAGTGATAATATTTCCTGGAAAAATGTAATTATGCCAGAAATATGCACAAATATTAAACAATTTTTTTCCTTTCCTCTAAAATTTAAAAAATAATACATTTTACAGATGAATGCAAACAAAATTACAAGCAAAACACACTCACACAGACAAATAAATAAATAAATATATTGTGATTTACAGACATTACAGTTTAAGATCCTGCTTAAATGTTCCTATTCTGTTATCTGTGAAAAGTCCCTTAATCATCCAACATCATAACATTATTTATATGCGATTCCAACAAAGAAACTAACGTCTGCCTCTCTCAGACAGTAAAAAGCACTTTTAGGATGACTGAAATAACCATTATTTAACAAAACAATGTTATCAATTTTTTTTTTTTTTTAAAACTACACGCATGACCTGCAATATCACAATGCTACTTTTTAGTACACAACAGAGCAAAATACCCACGTGAATATAGAAATAAAAGAGCTTGCAGGATTCGCCAAAAATAGAAAAAAAACAAGAACTCATATCTCCATTTGAATAATTACCAAAAACTATCAATGCAGTACTTTTTAATACCGATACAGTATCACAACTTTTTTCTTACATGCTATCACAGGCTAATTTTTCTACAGCGTCCACCGAAATGACGATGATTCTTACTTTCTGTCAGACGACCTCAATTGCAAAAAAAAAAAAATTGCTTGAAACTAAGAAGCTTGTCCAGTTTGCAATCCTGACTCGCTCACCGTACAGGTATTATAAGCCCTGTTCACATTCAGTCACTTAAAGGATGTTTGTCAAGATTTCAACCCTCACAGTGATCCATGGAAGCACACATGGTCTTATGTGGCTCAGTGCAAAGACTATTAACCTATTTTTTTTTTCACTGTATTTACACATCCTCAAGAGGTTTTGGTGTAACGCTACTTTGCAGCTGTCAGCAGCCCTCCTCCATCTTACCTCTCCTCCACCTCTCACCTCTTCTGCAAGACCATGGTGCAGACACAGTTTCATAAGGAAGGAGCTGTTGCATAGTCAGCCTGTCAGCTACACCAATTTCAGTGCTGACTGGTGAAGCAGGCGTGCGGGCAGGCAGCCGGGGCGGAGGCCTGAGTAGAAATAGCCCTCAGTAATAAACATCCTCCTGGAGAGCCAATCAAGGCAACTCATCAGAGACGCTGTTTATCCCACACACATGTCGGCCGGAGTAGAGTCACTCTGCACATGAGGTCAATCAAACAGTAACAGAAGCTTGGATTCCTCCTCATAAAGTTCCGAAACAAGGCCGAGACCTAAACAGGTTTCCTACAGTTTCCTACAAGATGAATTTAAGACTGTTTTTTAGATCTTTTTAAGACTACTTAGAATAAAATGTAATGCCCATTTCACTGCCATTCCTTTCCTCTCATGTCAACCAAGTCAAGAATGATCTTTTCTCTGTCCAGGCATTATTAAATTTGCGCTTCCTCACTTCTAAGCTGTCCCTCAATGTTCCCGAAGTCATCTTTCGTGGGCGACGCACACAACTAAAGGCTGCATGTGTGTTGGGCTGAATGTTCAGTGATCATTTCTCACCGGGGGGCTGCAAAGTTAGCAATAATCAGTTCCTAGTTTCAGTATAAATTGTCAGGTTGGAACAGGTGGAACTGAGTGGACTAACGTTAGTTTCTTTGCAGCTTTGACATTACCCAGATACTTTTAAACACAACATAGCGAACGAGTTTATGGCAACATAACTTAAAACCTACAATATCAAATTTTAATACCTCTTGAAGACTTTAGGTATTAAATGCAGATTTTGTAAATTCAAGCATTTTAAGACATTTTCAGACCCTGCTGCTAAAAGATCACTGTGAGATTAATTGATTCTAGGGATGCAGCGGTACTTGGGAAAACTATGTACCATTCAGACTGCTCTGCACAGGACAATAAGTGCTTATGAACCATAGGATTTTGGTTCTGCAATTGATTTTGCGTTGGCGCGAAAGTCCACTCCTTTAAGTCTCTCTCTTGCTTGCTCAACATGCATGTGAGCATGCAGCGTGGAAGCGCGGCCCCTCAGTGAGACAGAGCAGAGAGGGGCGTTAGACTCAACACACATCAGAGTATTACACGGGTCGACCACTTTTCCAAACCCACACCCGCCTGTATCTGTGTACTTTAGACCCGCAACCTGACCTGTGATTTAACACACTGTGTACACAGTAACTCACTTTTAAGTTCCCGTGGGTACCTGATCCGGAGCAGGATTCTGACACACATACAATACTGTGACACGCTGTAACGGAAATTTGTACAGTAGATACCCATGGCATTTCTATACCACAGTTTTCTTTTACATCCCTACACAGAACAGGAACTTATGTATTTAAAAAAAAAAAACTCTTTCTGGCCTTATGTGTGTACATGCTTGTTTTATACAACTGTATTCAAGTAGCCAAGGAATAAGAAAGGGTTCTATTGTTCCATACAGAAAGTGTTATTTTATTCAGTACAGTGATATCATTTGTTCTTACTGTGAAATTCAGTTTTTACTGACAAGCACAACAAAAATATAATTTTGAGAGGAAAAAAACCTGTTCTCTTTAAAACAGTCACAAAACACGTAGCAAAACCTAGGCCCAAAAACCAAGGTACAAACTGAACCGTAGGATACCTGTATCGTTGCACCCCTAGTACATGTAGTAATGATATTACAAGCTGACCTAAATTAGTAGTGGCACTAATATTTAAATACACTCTATACACAAGACTAAGACCATGGAAACTGGAATCTCCTCCCAGTCTGCCAGCCATGCTCCATTCAGGACTGGCCCATTTAAATTCAGCCCATGTCCCAACTTTGCTGTAGCACCGTCTCCAGACAAAAGACTGTGAGAGCAGACAGGAAGGAGTGTGCAGCTGCAGGATGCATCTGTTGGTGGCCCAAGGAAGGATGCAGAGCTCTCTTCATTCACAGGAGATGCAGGGGTTCAAGAGAGATGGGTATCACCTTGGAACGTTGGGAGATCTTTCAACTTGACTTCCCATATCGAGGAGGAGGCGACAGCGTTAAGATGTGCCAGCGACGACAACCGCACATAGTCCCAAATCTGCACAGTGTGCTCGCTTTTGGCAGCACTCCTGGTTTTATTCAAGGATCCTGGGCATTTCTGGTCTCCATGGAGGCCACTCGTCCAGGCTGACAGTGTTAAGCCTGAAATCATGAGGCTGCATAAACCACATAAAAGTAATTCAAGGCCATGACATGCTGTGAGCTCTCGGATTTCCCATGATGCATTCAAGTTTTCATTAACATGCAGCACCAGAACTAAAACTTGGGCTTAATGTAGAACTTAAAAGGTACTGGACATTTGTTGTATTGTCCAACATACCTTGTGTTGTGTCCCAAAATCATAATCAAAGTTTAGATTACATTTTATTTTTAATCTACTATATTTGGACTGATACTAAAGGTAGTCCAAATGTTTTATTTGTTATGGTTTAATTTAGCAGAACACCTTAGGTTATGGCCAGTTTGATAAACATTTCTCAATCAATTTGTTTGATAATCTATTAATGACAGGTCAGATTAAAAATAACAAGTAGGATTGTATGTTGTGATGATAAACAGTACTGTGTAAAAGTGTTAGTCCAACATTAGGTTTGTTGGTTTACTAAAGTTCTAATGACCACACATATGGATTTGTCGCTGTAATTAGATCCAATCAGATATATCTGAAGTATGTACAACAGAAAAAAAAAGTTTCAGGTTAAAAACAACTTCTATAAACCATAGAGTCTTGAATTTATTGCACACATTTTCTGATGTTTTATACCAGGTTTCATTCAAAACATGCAAGATATTTCTAACTGTTTGTGCTGCTTCCTGTCATGGGGTCACAGGTCACACTAAATAATGACTCTAACCTTTAGAACACATTTAGTTCAGATTTTTGTGTGTCTTTTAAGGCTGTGCAAATATTTCTTGTAATATAAATATTTCCAAGCCTACAAAAACAAATCTAAATGTGGCCAAAGACTTTTGCACAGTAGTGTAGATCATTTAAGGATGGAAATAACCTCTTGCATCTCATTTTATGCTTTATCATTAAATTCTTCATGTCACAAACTAGTCCTTCGTGCAGTATTTTTTAAGTTTTGATTTTTGTGTGTAACAGGAAGGTACAAATATATCAAAATCATATTGCTACTATTACGACAGCTACTACAAAAGACTATGAGTTTCGCTGTGGTCTGCATCAAACAAGTATGTTCCCTTACATCTGGAGAACATAGCCCCTTTTACACAGCACTTTATTTCACCTTTAATCCGGAACGATGTCTGTGTAAACAAAATGGTGGGATCATTTGGTCTCACCTGTCATGGTTCTGTAACACCTCTAGACATAGTAACAGAGCCATGATAAAGGCGCAATCATGATTACGGAACGCTATGTAAAAAGGAACACCTATCGCTCTGCAACCAAGGTGTCATTTTGGTGATGTCTTGCATGGGGGTTTAAAAATGAGTGTGGGCTGTGTAAACAAACACACATCAATGCAAAGAGAAAGATGTCAAATTGGGGAGATGCTGAGCTCCACAACCTGGGCAGAGGACTATCCATACTAACTTTTGCGGAACAATGAAAGGCGGGTCAACTCTGGAGAGGTTAGCATCACTGATATGCTCTGGGTATTTCCAACGCACAAATTATACATCACACAATACTTATTATTTTTTTACTCTAAAGAATCTCTAAGGCAGTGAATCCTAATTTTTTTATTTTTTTTTATTTTAATAAAGTCCCATTAACAGCATCATCAACCCCATCCCTGAAATATCTAAACACAAATTTGTGACAGGGGATGGGCTTATGCAGGTTCTTTTTGCGGGTTGAGACCTACTTTCATCTGTTACATCTCCGTTGTACTACTAGCCAGTTAGTCCGTTAGTGCGGAACCACTTCTCTAGGGAACCACAATGCTTCATTTTACTGTTAAGTTGTTATCTAGACATTACAGCCCTGTATTTTACTGCATTACTTCTATTAAACGTTTAGGTCTTAAGTTTTGTTATGACAAGTCAGACAATCACGTTCTGTGATCTGTGCCACCCGCTGATCCCTCCTTTAATTTTTTTTTTTTTTTTTTATCACCAACATGAGTAATGTCAAACAGAGAATAGAGATAATGCAGAGATAATGCAAGTGTTACAACCACAAAAGTATAGCAATGCTCCCCAAGCAAATCTCAAACTCTGATGTTAGCGTATTCCGTCTATATTCAATTGGAATGAGCTACATTTCATTGTATTTGCACGAAAGGTTCTGAGCAAAAAATATATATTGCGATATTCCTGTGAGTTCCGGTATCCGTATATGAGATTTTGTTCATATCACGCAGCCATACAGTTTAGATATCATAGAGGTTCCACACTCCTGGTTTAATACAATGACACAATATCCTGCAGAGTCTCTCACTCATCACAGGATACTAGACCACCAAACCATTCAATAAGACCTAGTCATAGCGCCGCAGGCAGAGGAAGCAGGAGCACACCTTGACAGGAAATGCTTAGTTGTACTCATGGCAACTTCCTCCCTGCAGCTGTACACATACTTCACCAATGGGGTGAAGGGTTACAAAGAGGCGTGATTCCACAGGACATTGTCAGTTCCTGCGCTACACATCAGCGCTGGCGCACGGAAATGAGCTCAGTACTTCCTCTGCAGAAATCTTTTTTTGTTTCGCAAGACCCCATTGTGAATTTGTGTCAACATGGATATCTGATGTTTGTCCCGTATAAAACAGCCTGTTCAGAAACGGCAACTGTGGCGAAAGGAAGTAATGCTATGCAATTTAGAAATCTGATCAAACTACCAGAAATAGTTGTTTCACTGATAGTAGAGATTAGCAAAGTACACAAGCTGGCTGCAAAACAACTGGTAGAGAGAAAAGGCATTAAATCTACTGGGACTCTGTGGAGAAGGGGAACAAACTATCCTGCTGCAAAGAATATGACATAAATCACATGAACAACCTTTAGCCTTCTGCATTCTTGCTTTCATCACCAGTCGACACTGAGCTGCTAAAAGGGTGTGCAAGTCTATTTTAAAAAGCCTGCCTGTAATTTATTTCATTTCAAGATGGCAATTTTATTCCCCTGTGATTTCAAGGCTGCAGTAATGTGGCTTTCGTTTTTTTCCGCCAAACCCCTGCGCCTGACCGCAACATTCTGTCAGCATCCTGAAGCAAACTGACAGCGCCTGCCCTCGTCACACCCTTACAGAACCCCTCGGTGGACAGATTTAACGCTCATTTGTGAACACGCCGAAGTGGTAGAAACTTGTGTACACTACGTGCAAACAAATCCCCCGAGTTGGAAGCTGCTAAAGTTGGCGTGGGATTCCAGAACCTGTCACATTAGTGCTGGTGCTTTGCGAAAGGAATGAGAGCGTGTAAACACTTCAGAGGAGGCATCACATGTGATAAAGAATGTAATCCATGAAGCTATGTGCATATTAGTGTCACACTTAAACATCAGAGGTACAGGGGTTTGCGGATTTTAGTCTTCAATGTCACCTCAGACGTCTGACCTGATATTTAGACAACAGCATACCTCCAGAGACACGTCTAGCAGCCAAAAGGAGTCAAGAATCATAACACACAGAAGGTAAACTGTACCTGACATTCAGCTGTTCTGAACACCATCCGAGAGCTGCTCGAGGCTCTGAGGATCACAGTGAAAAAGAACAAACGTTGTACAGCGACTCAAATAAGAGCTCTTCAACGGGAGCACCGCTCTCAATCAGATATCCCTCTCTGATGCGTCCGTGCCCGCGCCGATTTCTCCGCAACAAGCAGGTGGTCTCGCATCATTAAGGCGTCATAAGCAAAGTCAGGGAACCTGTCCTTCAGCGAGGACACGGCGCAGACAGCAGGGGACGGGGACTGAGGAAAGATAGGAGGAAGAAGAGGAGGAGGAGGAGGAGGTGGTGGCACAGCTGTCGGTCTCAGGTTCAGTGGGATGACGGCATGCTTCCTTGTCCGTTACTTTTTTGTACGCGTCCACCGTGCGGGAGGTGCAGCTCAGGATTTGTGCATGTGTGAGACTGTGCATGGGGATGTGTAAAAAGGATGTGGAGGCGGACCCAGAGAGGCTTACTCATCGTTCAGTTCGACATCCAATCACTCACAGGGGCTCCCTGGCAGTGCAGAGCCTCCCACGCATGGCAGACCTTTTAACAACCCGTGAATTAACACAGGAATTAAACCTCCACTTGGTTAGTGACATGCAGATGAGGGTGAGCGATCGGGCAAAAAGATTATATGACGATATTTTAATTAAATCGAGCTTTAGTCTGTACCTCCAGTGTATAGACTAGACTAGAAAATGCTCATTATGTCTTTACTTGTGCAATTAAAAGACAACCTATTTCCATTATAGCTCATTATTTTAGTTGTGCATGCGACAAAAACTACGAATATTACTACAAAACTTTAGCAACATTTCAGCTAAGTGTTGTGTTGAGGTCTGTGATATTTTACAGGTTAATATTGGTTCCAGTTTTCTTGAACTCGTTGAACCCATAAGGACCAAGTGTTACTTTTGAGGAAGTGCCCAAATTATTTTTCCTCTATACTTAACCTTCCTTAGGTGCTTTATCACCATTTATTGCAATATTATCTTCCATATGTTGTGCTTTTACAGTGACAACCAAGTGTTTTCCTACATTTAATTCACTAATATTTAGATGTTCGTAAAAGCTCAGATTATAGTTGAGGGATATTATATCAAAAACAGAGAAAACGGAAGAAAAAAAGTTAGTTTTATCAGCAAATATATCAAAAACTGAACATAAATCAAGTGTGTCCATCCACTGTCATTGATCACACTCAATGGGTTTTACTGGTGAATCAATGTTGTAAAAGATGACGGTGTTTCCACGGTAACTACAGAGCCTCTGAACATCCAAATGGGTCATATCTGATAACCATGAAAAGGTGATAAACTGCATTTTACAGCAATTATTTACGTGTATTGATGGGATTAGTGAATCAACAGGTATTAGATCAGTAGATGGTTTTGGTCATCAGTGGCTGTTTAGGTCTTTATGGGTTAATTCAGACATTTGTTTGATATATTTTGTAGATATTAGGCATGACGGCTCTGAATAAGAGAAGCTGGTCTTGTGTCATCGTGTCACATTGTGGACCAACAGGCTGCATTAACATTTCCCAGCCCACGTATCCTGCTTTGTGGTTCACAAGCAGGTCTTTATCCACCAACCTGATGATACTTGTGATACTACTACTCAAGATGCATCATTTACATGTCATGTTACATAAGAAAGGGACTCATCAGGTCCAAAGAGCAATCATGTATAAGATGAAACAGCTCCATTCGATTGCTATTGTTATTAAATACTTTTTATAGTTAGTATATGATGTTTGAAAATATAAAAACTGAGATACTATCTATGATTCATTAAAATAACAGATTATGATATCAATAAAATCCATCTCTGTATATAATCACCTGGTTGATAACACCTGCATACACCACTGTAGATCTGTACATGGACAGTAAAGGCATCCCTTAACCCACAGGTTGCAAACATACAGCCAAAACCAGCCCACTAAAGGGCCCAATAAAGGCCCTGGGGTGAATTTATTAAATGCAAAATATACAGATGATACTAAAAATCAAAATTTCAGTTGAGGCCAGTAAATCATAGTAACCTATAAATAATGGAAACCCTAAATTTTTGTTTATTTACCTTGCATTCCTTTCACAAAAATGTGAAAAAATGTGAAAAAACTGAACAACGTGAAATGTCTGAAAAGAAGTAAGTATGATTTTAACAATATTCTGCCTGTTACTAAATGTTTGGTGCATTTCTAGATCCAGTGTGATCTGTTAGTTGCAATATTACACATGTAAATGATAAACTGAGGAAAAATATAGTCAAAAATGCACTTATTATTCTTAAAATTCAGAATTACTTATCATTCAGATTTTAAGGAAAATTTGTAGATTTAAACATTTTCATAATTTCACTGTTATTATTTTACTGGTTTAACCAATATGTTGGAAAAAGAGAAATGTCTTTATCAACAATTGTGTTTTATATAGGTTTTTAGTGTGAATATTTAGCTGAAATATCTATTTTCTGTAACTTCTGCTGTTACTGTCGTAGCCAAGACGCTCTTACAAAAGATATTTTTACTCGTAATAAGTCTAATAAATAAAGGTTAATAATAATATAACCAAACTGGATCATTTAATTCATCTTTGAGGTAGTGATGCCAATTAAAGAACTAAACACATACGTCACAGATCTAAAGTTACATCCAGTAAGTATATTAATAGGAGAAACTATTAATGTGACTTTACCCATGTCAACACATTTTAGACTTCGTATCACCACAAGCTTTTTCACCTCCCAGAGCATCAGTTACAAGTAATAAATTACTGAAACACATTCTTAACATGTTTCCTTCCTGTGGGCTAACTGTCAGAGCTTCATTAGGAGTAAATATTTATGAGATGAAGATGTCACCATTAATGAATTACTTTGTGTGAAACTCATGAGGTTGAAGAAGTAAACCAGGATGATGAGGAACCAAGTACAGAAGACTATAGAACTACACACACACACACATATATAGGACTAGAGGTCATTATTCTGAATTATGCATCAGTAATGTGTTATTTTTGGCAAATTTAACCTTTAAAAGTCAAATTGGTGTTGCTGGAAAAAAACAGAAAAAGTAAATTTCATAATATCCCATTGACTCAACTTTTTTTTTTTAATGGGGTCACTGAGGTCAAATCACAACACATTCTAAAGTAAAAAATAAAGTAATGAACCTACATGAATAAATAAATAAATAGGAATCGCTGAAACATAAAGCTCCGAGTCATTAACAAATCTGGAACCAACCATTAAATACTTCAAAATACGTGCAATGTTTAGTTTTTGACCTATTATTCTCTAAGTCAGTAAATCTACTTGGAAAGCTTGGCCTTTTTCTACCTGCTGATATCCTTAACTTATAAATTCCCCGCTGTCTGTGTTATTCACCGAATATGCATCTATGTATATCACAGTTGGGTTTGTGGTCGTGTTCCTGTCGAGACCAGACATGGTTCTCGGCTAAATGCAGATGTGTCAAGAGGCTGACGAGGGAAACAGATGACATCATGTAAGCCTAATTCACTACGATGTTCTAATTACTCCATTCATTAGCGGTTAACACATGCCATGTCACAAGGCAAACAGGCTTACAGCTGGGCAAATACTGAGATTTAAGCTGGAGGTTCAGCTGTGTGCTCTGTCTTCATGCAGTCGAGGTCAGGCTGAACCACCGAGCACCGAGAAACTATGTCATCCAGAGAGTGTGAAACCCCAGTCAAGTTAGTCTACTGCTAATACATCCGTTCTGATTATAACTGTATGATCCAAAGACTTCCTTTAAGATACAAGTGGTTAGGTTAGTCATATCTGCTGCTGTTGTTGTTTTGTTCTGTGATGCCCCTCCTTACTCCATAACTGTTACTGTACTGCACTACCACTGCTTCTGTAACACATTAGATTTAAGGCGCTTTTCCACTTCATGGTACCAGTTCTACTCTACTCGACTCTACACGGCTCTTTCCATTACGAAAAAGGACCCTGTAACCCGATATTAGTTTTTTAGTACCACCTCAGCCGAGGTTCCAAAACGTGATGTATCACTACTGCAGACCACTGATTGGTCAGACCGTTTTCTCTGTGACCCGCAATTTACAAAAATCTGACGCAGAAGTAAGACAATGAATAGCAAAACATTAATCCACATGATGACAGAACAAAATGACACCATAGACGGTGACGTAGATTCAGTCTTTGGTGGTGGATGTAAAAATCCAGACTAGAAAATACGCAACGAGTGAGTTTTCGGCAATTCTCTGAGCAGACGATACGGAAGTAACTTGCCGTGTAGGAGTAACGTGTCGAGCTGAGACGAGCTGGTCCCATGTAAGTGGAAAAGAACCACAGGAATACTGAGTAGAGTAGAACC
>JAPSES010000109.1:7269487-7285508 GCA_029822895.1 Maxillicosta whitleyi | reverse complement strand
ATATTTCACATGCAACAAATAATTAGTTTATCAAGTTTCTGAAACAGCATCTGACTGCATGTTTTAAGTTTATCAAAGCCATCTTTATTTGTGCACTACAGCCTTGTTAAGACCATGTTTTAAGTTTACATTTTTTAAATGGCAGCTTATTTCTTATGCTTCACCTAACAGTTGTACAGTTTTTATACTGGTGAAATGATAATCTTGATGATGCTACATAGATTTAACTGAAATAAGTGAAATGAAGCAACTATGGAATCATTTTGACAGCCCTCACCCCCTGTATTTTTCTCTATTTTTGACATTCACGGCCCAAAACAAGCAGAATAATTGATCTGTTTCTCCAAATATATTAAGTGACGAGATGTTAGACTAACTAGGCATAGGTAATGTATATAAAAGAAATATAACTACCCCTTAAAAAGTTCAGAAAATACATTGTAAAAATAATTATTTAAAGAGAAAAACAAAACACAAACATCAATACGAAGCTTATCTTCTGACTGAGTTTCCTTCTTTCTTCTTGTAAACCTCTGCATAATCAACAGTATTTCACCAGATAATGTGGCCAAATTAAGGTTATTTGCAAAAGTGGCGAGTGGTTTCGAGATAGGAGCATAAAATCTAGAGCTGCCACACCTGTTCCTTCCTTCCTGCAGCCGCAAAGGCGAACACTTGTAGGGTTTTTTTTGTATTTTGCAACGAATGTGTGAGTGTGAAACAAAGTCTTCCTGTGGCTTGAAAGCATCAGAATGGATGAACCAATGTGGAGAGGAAGCAATCATAAAACTTCTCAGATGGTATTCGTGTGATTAAACCAGATTTTATGATTTATGTGAAATAAAGAAACCCAAAACACTAAAATATGACAGATTTAACCCCCTCTGACAAGCTCTTATCCTTTGTTTTCGTTCCATCTCTCATTGGTGGATGAAAAGGATATGTTTTACAAGACTAAAGGAAACATCCTCTTTATCATATAAATGTGAAACAGAGCAGATGGACAATGTCACCTGTCTTGTCCAAATCCGGTCTCAGCCCTGGGGTCTTTCTTTGTGCCTAAAAAGACTTTCCAGGGCAGGAATGATAGTAACAGTGCCTCTAAAATCCACCTATTTTGGGAAGAATATAATATTTTTACATGCTGTGTGTATATGTGCAGAATATCTCCAAGATCAAAAACATCTAATATGACCCCTTGTGGTTAAAGTTATCCACTGCATTCAGGAGTGTGTGCAGCAGCGGTGTCCAACATATGGTCTGTGAGCCAAAGGGATGACATTTTGAAATTCAAAGATTACACTAAAGATATTAAAAGTCAAAGGTGTTGAAATCATTTTAGTTCAGAGGCCACAAGAGGCCACAATTTGATCTCAAATGGGTCAGACCAGACCAGAATAGAATACTATCATAATAACCCATAAATAATGACAACTTCAATTTTTTCTCTTTGGTTCAGTGTAAAAAAAAAAAAAAAAAAGGAAAATTACAAGAAAATGTTTATGTTTACAAACTGTCCTTTCACAAAAAAACTGAATACGCTGCAGAAATATAAACAAACTGAGATGTCTTAAGAGAAGTTAAGTGTAATGTTAACAGTATTCTGCCTGTTACTAAATGTTTTATGTATCTGTAGATCCACTGTGATCTGTAAATTGTGAATGTAATATTGTTAAACTTGCACTTAGATCTCTCAGGGAATTTGAGGTTGATCATAGTTGCTCAGGTTATTCACATTTTTTTAAATAAATATTTTCAACATGTAATTTCACTGTTTTCAATCTAAAACATAGAGAAAAGTTCGGAGGTATTATTTATTGGTAATTATATTTTTGTTAGAGGTGGAACGGTCCATGGTTGAACCGTGAAATACATGGCTTGAAACTTACAGTTCGGCGCCACGGTTAAGTTAATATTCTTAACATCAACTGCTGCCTTTACATTTAATGTAACAGAAACACAATACAATCAATGCAAATCTCCATTTAAAGTTTTGTAGGGAAATGATAGGCTTAGATGACGCACCGTGGTCATGTGACAAGGTATGCTAAACTAGTGACGGTGGTGGAAAAGGCTTCGTCAGAGTAGATGGTGTTATGCTAAGCTAGTTCATGAAAGAGTGTTCTCCGCAGCTAGGAACATAAGCCTCTTTTACACAGCACTTCTGTTCGGAGCATTTCCCCTTTAGCCCAGAACAACATCTGTGTCAACGAAATGGTGGAATCTTTTGGTTCCGACTTTATCGCAGCTTTGTAACACCTCTGGAGGTAGTGACAGAGCCGTCATTAAGGTGGAATCATGATTCTGGAACACTATGTAAAAGGAACACCTCTTGTTCCACAAACAAGGTGTCGTTCTGATGACATATTGCACGTGTGACCCCGTGGGCCATGTACAGTAGACAAACATATAATGCGACCAGAGAAAACAACTCTATCCATGCTAAAATTTATGGAACAGTAAAAGAGCGGGCGGCTCTGGAGAGGTTAGCAACACCGCTATACTAGGAATATGTCCAATGTGGAAGTGAACTTCACACTAAAGGTGGCACTGTGTCACCGCCCTTTGATTCCAGAACGCACGTCCACTGTGTAAAAGTTCATCCCGTTTCACCTCTGTTGCTCCTTTGGCTTGGCTGTGGAAATATGTCAATGGTGGAAAAATCATCCTAATTTTTTTTTTAAAGAATTTCAATTTGTAAGCTCATAAATTGTTTAGTTTGTGCTTTTTTTTTAGTTCAACACTGTAAAAAAAAAGGAGCTTCTTGGTGTGTATTGAAATTCAATTTAACAAGTAAAAACTGAATATTTTACTTTTGTACTTTTTCTTAAGCTTTAAGGATGTACCGATTCTGTAACCGAATATATTCGGCCGAATATTGCAAAAAAAAGAAAAAGCCACATTTGGCCTTCAGTGGAGTGAATTAAAAGCAAGGCCAAATAGTAGCGTGTGATGCGATGATGTAATCAGACAACGTGCAGTGGCACTGTGACCTCTCAGCCTCTGTAAAATGTCGGTGGTGTGGAGATATTTTAAAGTTTTAGAGAGCGAGAAGAGAATTGCAGTTCAGTTCAGTTGCAGAGTGTTCAACCAAACTATCTAGAGGGGGTTCTTCTGTAAAGACCTTTAGCGCCACTGCTTTAATTAGTCATTTAAAAGCCACACATCCTGAACAGCATGAGCACGACAGAGAGAAAGACAGACAGACAGACAGCTGAGGCAGCTAAAACCAAAGCTTCTTGTCCCAGCACGTCCATTCCGTCCGTGGCCGACATCTTTGAAAAAACTAAAAAGTTTGCAAAGCAAACGGAATTACAAAGACGGTAATGGTTGATGGATGATCAGCCATTTAGTGTTGTGGAATATTCAATAAACATTTACTTTCTTTAAAAAAAACATGGAAAAAGTTTATTCTAGGCTATTTATGCATTATTAAAAAAATAGTGAAAAACTTAACAACCGCACTCGATATTTGGTATTTGGCCAAGCTTTTATATTTTATTCGGCTTCAGCCATAAATTTTAATTTCGGTGCATCCCTATTAAGCTTTTATCCCTTGAAAACTGCTTTCAGCTAAACTTTTGAAAGTAAGTTCCTTATTGTGAGCATTTTGAAGTATAGTAACTGGAAAACAAAATTATAATTGTCTGTTTTATAAATTGTTTTTGCAGTAAATTTTTTTTTTTTTTTTTTTTTTTAATGTTATTAGTGGATGTTATATTTTATGTTATACTAGTGTGGGATATTTGAAATCATATTGGACTGTCTGTGGCCCCTGGTTTACAACTAATCTAACCGTGTTCATCATGTTTCAGAAAAGTTTTCAATTAAACTGCTTACTTTATTTAATCAGCTCCTGAATCTTTGAGAGAATCCTCACAGAATACTGTAGAAGTGCAATTCCCCCCTTTAAATGACATCACATCCCCAATGCGTTTTTTAGAGTTGATTATAAGAAGATCTTTTTAACTTCAATCTGGGAGGGGCACATTTTTCCTTCATCGTCTGTTATCTAGATAAATGGTTCAATCATTTAGAATCCAGGAGTTCATTCATCGAGTAGTTTCGTGCTCTCCTGTTGATTAATTGCCACGTTCGAGTTGAGGTTTGATCTGCACCCATTTCAGCCCCCCCCCCTTAGGACATGAGGAAAAGTGATATGCACAGAGGAGGCTGGACATCAAACAAAAGACTTCGGTGCATCAAAGAGAAACATGCTTTTGCTCTCCTGCTCTATAGACTTCACCTAGATTCACAGATATGACAAACAACTAGAGGCAAGAATGAAAATGGATAGTTGCATTTTACATGAACTGAAAAAGAATACACTGGTCGACCAAAAATGGGTCACGGATAAAGAAAAATTAAGCCAGTGGCTCTAGTTGGGTGTATTTTTCAATGCACAGAATTAGGTCAAAAGGCAAAAACTCAAAAGAAATGTTTGTAAAACACTAGAATACATCCCCTTTCCACATTCTGTCTAATGTATAATGTATAAATCTAAAAAATATATGTATAATACTACTATTATTGTATTTCCAGAGTTGACATGAGCATACTTATCATTCTTATCCTCAAAAAACTGAACTAAATTTGTTGCAAAGGTTTAAGTCCCTGTTTAGTGTTGACCTCTGACCCCGTCGCAAGAAGCGACACAAACAGAAACATCTGACATGTGTTGAATGAAACCTGGTGTAAAACATCCAAAAATCAATACAATAAATCTCCTATTGTCTGAACAAAAGGGTTCAAGACATGTTAAGTGCAAAGAGAGGTCACAGCAAACCCAACCACAAGCAGTTTTTTCACTGAATCTGTCGTTTGTCCTGCTGTACATACTTCACATGCAATGGATCGGATGTTATAGAGAATGAAAAATGCATATGTGGTCATGAGAACTTTAGTAAACCAACAAACTTTATGTTGGACCAGGACTTTTGTACAATACCATTTATATTAGAGGTAAACTTACATCGGTTTTTCTAAGGTCGATGCTGATTTTAGAGGGCGACATTTTAGGCGTTTTTTTTTTTGTTTGTTTGTTTTTTTTAAAGCACATTGTCTGCAAAATACTCAGATAATTAAGATTTTTACACAATATAAATGAAATTATTACTACACATATACATAGTACTCTTTTACCCAGTGTTTCCCACAGCACTTTCTAGTCAAGGCAGGTGCCTTAGCTAACTCGCCCCACCACCTTGCCAACGTTCCAGAAAAAAAAGAGAGAAGTCTGTCCTACGCTATCAGTACGCTATCAGACCACTATCCATGCAACATCATGCCAACATCTGCGGGAAATAATAATACTACTACTAATAATAATAATACTTCAAGTGCTGCCCACACAGGTGCCTGATCAAATATCTTATGACATTTTTAATTACTGATCAAATATCGCCATTCAATAAAAAATTAAGGCCAATAGCCGATATTGAAAAACACAATATGTTGGTCTACCTCTAACCCTACACAATAACAGTTTTTCATATACAATGAGAAACATTAACTAATAAGTAAATTTGTCATTTGGGTTCCACTTCATCATATTTAGTTATATGACCTCCATGAAATCATAGACCAGTAGTAGCCTACGTATTACAAGGAAAAATAATTACTTAGAAATTGGTTTTGAGGAATCAAAACATGGCCAAAATGTATTTAGGAATTCATACATTCTATTTGTAACTTGCAGTGTTCTCAAGATTTTACTGAGTAAAAAAATTATGTTGTTAATTTTGCCTAAAAATTTGAGCTTGCTTTCAATCCTTCTCCAACAACATCAACACCTTATGGTCATTTAATTTCGGTTTTACCAAAATACCTGTTTCCTTCTGTCTAATTTCAACAGTAATCTGGATAAATTCTGAATAGTGGACAGGTGGTTATTTGGATGTAATATATAACTGTGATGGTGGATTGTTTATTTATTATTTCACAGCTTATTCTTATTCTTCAGTAAATACAAATAATCAGAAGATTAATGTGGGATGATGGTAAAATAATCTGTTTTTTTTAATCTTATAGTGGGTATAAGTGAATGGTCCATGTGTTATGATTATGTTGACCACTCTTGTTATGATTTTCCAAGAGCTACTGTTTCTATACGAGGATATTAACATCAGCAGGTGAAGTAAAGTTTACAGTAGCAGAGCACATACTGCAGTATGACTAAGCACTTTTACTTAAGTACTTATACTTGACTTAAACCCGATTTCAACACCATGCGGCTTTATGCATTTCAGAGGCAGATATTTCACTTTCTACTGCATTGCATTTATTACAAAACAACATTGGAGATGATTATGTATATCCTCATGAGACCCAGCAAAGTAAAAGTTTGTGCTTCATTTTATTAAATAATTGTCTTAAATGGAAACAGCGTGACCCTTCAGGTACATTTTTCTAAACCCATCGAGGCAATCTATCTATTTTCTGAATGGATTTACCCGTGTGAGGGTCGCGGGGGTGCTATATCCCCGCTTATATTTCCACTTAAATTGTAAAAGAAGATCCACTGTGGTTAGCAATGTTTTTTACTTGTATTAGGCTATCATCCTCTTTCTTTAAAGTGCTGTGTTTGTATGAGTATTGAGCTTTACATGTAGTCCTAGGTGTAAACCATGCTTTTAAAGGACTACAAATTACTATTATTACTAGAATTATTGTTGATATTGTTAATGTTGTTGTTTATAATAAAGTTGTGAAACTTGTCAAAGTACAAAAGAGTACAAAAAGAACATTTCTGGTTCTTACCAGTTGAATTAACCCATAAAGACCCCCCAAAAACTTTAATTTACTGATATAAAAAGTTAAATAACTATTGATCCACTAATCCTATGTAAATAACTGGTGTTAAATTTGTCATCTTTTCACGGTCATCAGATATGACCCATTTGGACATTCAGAGACTCATGAAAACACTTATCATCTTCTACAACATCGATTCACCAGTAAAATCTGTGGAAGTTTGATAAATAACAGTGGACGGAGTTCAGTTAATGACATGTTTCGCTGAAAATGTCACCATTTCTTCCAATTTCTCTGATTTGATAAAAATAACCCTCAACTTTTACTTTGAGCTTTTATAGACATCTACATGATCTGTGAATTAAATATAGGAAAATACTTGATTTTCACTTATGAATGCAAAATAATGACTGTAATATTACAATAAATGGTCATAAAAATCACTTAAGGAAAGTTAAAAAATATATATATGGAAACTACAAAAAAAAGTAGCACTGGGTCTTTATGAGTTAAAGATAAAGACATTAATGTTTAAAACATATGAAAAAGGCTTTCTTATTATTTTTTTTATATATTTAACACAAACACATTTATTTGTTAAGTTGTTTTTTGTAGTAACTATAACTTGTATTTCTGAACTTCCATTGTAGTAACTACTTAGTGAAACATCTGAATACTTATTTTATTGGTAAATTCAGTGTTTTTCATCTCTCTTTTTTAAAGATTTTACAGAGAATGCACAGATGAATAGGGGTTTTGTTGGTCTTTCACCAATAGTGAGTGAAAACATTGTTATTGTTCATTGGAGCCATTGGTGAGAGTGGGGGTGCCAACCACATGGACACCCACCCCCCTCCCCTCAAAAACACAGGCAAACACAACCACACACATGCAGCATCACAAAAAACACCCCACTGTTAAAAGTCGGGTCAAACCTGCATTGATATATCCACATAAAACACACATACGACGCGTTTTAAGCAACAAAATTAGCATCAAAATTAGCATCAACGCCAACTTTTTAGCTGCCGCTCGTGCAACAACAGCCGTAAACTTTAACGTTACTCACCATTTCAGCGAAAAACGTCCCTCCTCAGGAAAACACCCTCTCACTGCTCGGTTTGTCCGTCGTGGAGGGTGTAGCAGAGGTGTACAGCTTTGTGTTTAAGCCGTTGGAGGAAAGCATCCATTGATTTTTTTTTTTTTTTTTTGGTCCTTTCTCGGGAAATTTACGAGGAAAGGATTTGGTTGAGTGAGTGAAGACGGGCGGCGCATGCGCAGAAGGGAACTTCTACGGAGCACGTCGCAGTACCACATTATCAGCATCCGAAGCCTGATTATCGATTAATGACAGAAGAAATACACATATACGATCACTGCAAATGGACGTATATGCATTGTAAAACTTGATATTAGCATTGTGGGAAAATTAGAAGGATGTGTGATGTGATAGTGTATCAGGAAGTTAAAGAAAAGATAAAATAACTGAAGTAGTTTCCTGCATCCACCATTGAACACAGTGTTGTTATTGTTGGTGCTTATTTTTGATATTTTTAATGTTAAATAAGACAGTGTTGCTTGGGGAAAAGTATGCTGACCCTTGTAAATGCTCCTCAGCAGTTATGATTGATACAAAAACCTGCAAAAACGTGTGTGGATAAAATGTTTGATCACTTCTTCAGCACTAATCCTACCTAAATTTACTTAAAAGCCAAGTAAACTTCAGTCTAATTTTAAACTAGTAAATCTGGACAGAACATTCTTCATAAACCTTGTTATGTAATTTAGACAGGGGTGGAGGAAGTACTGAACTTTAGTACTTAGTAAAGTACCAATACCCTGCAAAATATTTACTCAAGTAAAAGTACAAGTACTACATCAAGAATGTTACTTCCTTTAAAATGTCCTTTAAAGTATAAAAGCGCAAGTACTCACACAATGTGAGTCTGTGGACCGTGTCATTATGATAAAATAAATTATGCCTCTGCCAATGTCACTGCTCAGTGTCACAACAATATTATGTGGATTGAACAGATTGGTGTCAATATTGTGTGTGTGATTTTTCATGTAAGATTTAGATGAAGAGTTAAAAAAAAAGATTTAGATGAAAAGATGTTAATATAATGTAACGAGTAACAGCATCAATTTCTGAAATGTAAGGCGTAGAAAGTACAGATAACTGCCACAAAATGTCGTGAAGTAAAAGTATGCATTATTCGTTTTATTTAAGTAAAGTACAAATATATATTAAAAAAAAAAACCAAAACTTAAGTACAGTAACGAAGTTTACAGTACTTCGTTACATTCCACCACTGGATATAGATTCATAAACTGCACACACCAATGATTCTGTATTAGTCTGCTGCTTCCGTTTGATAATAAAAATAAAAGTGAACTGGTTTTGATGTGGTGGTTCTGTTGGTAAAACCCCCTCAGTACTGATGCATGGACTAGTGAGTTACCCATGAACCCCAGGTATTGGGTTGGTGCAGGAGGGATATGCATCCCATAATAGACGACAATATACAACAGACTTCAATCTGGGGGTTGCTGGTGCACCCCTCTGAGCTTTCTTGTTCCAATTCAATAAATGTACTTCTAATGACGTTTTTGTTTGGTGGTGTGCCTTGTGATTTTTCTAATGTCAAATATGTGCCATTTTGCGCAAAAAAGTTGGGAAACACTGTTCTAACCTTTTGGCTAAATTTGCTTCAGCACATTTTTTCTCTATCTTGTGACCAATGTAGCCTATTTAATGAATAAAATGGAAATACTACATTAAACTAAAGGAACCAAGGTTTACTTTAGGAACATATTTAGTTCAATTCCACCACTAATTCTCAAAAGTTCAGGATAAAAGTCAACTGAGATTCAGCAAAGACCAAATAACTACATGGCTACAGTCATGGAAAAAAATATTAGACCATCTAAAGTCATCAAAAACTATGGTTATGCAATCAAGTACCAACTCCTCTGTGTATCATGTGACTAAAACAGACAGAAAAGAAAACATAGAATGTGTAAAAACACTGTTTTTGTCGTAGATACTAATGTAAGAACTGAAGTGATTTTGGTTTTTATCAAGAAAACATGTTGAATGGATAGATATCAGCTCTGAAATTAAACTATTATGAGCTATTTTTGTTGTTATTATTATATTTGTCCAAATAAATGTACCCTGAGTTGTACCAAGCATTAAAATGAACAAGAAACTGAAGAAAATAAGAATGGTCTAATAATGTTTGCCATGACTGTATATCCTTTGTTTAACCTCATTTTAAAAAAAAAAACTTTTTTTTTTTTACAAGAGAGATGTGGCCCAGAAAAGCAGCATAAAACAGGTTCTGACAAGACATAATCAATACATAATACGTAAAAACGTCCAATTTTAGAAAACAATAATTTGTGCAAGTTTAAAAGATGTTACACTAACCAAGCTCATTGGTTTCATGCTCCTTTAACCCTTTAGTTCATTCATAGAAACACTCTGAAATTCTACCCCAGTGTGTTATTAGAGGACAGAACAAGACTTTATTACATTTGTGAAAAATTTCAGGGTTTTTTTGTTTGTTTGTTTTTTATTTATTATGTTGAAATCAAGGTCAATGAAGTTATCATATTTGGTTCCTTACCTAGAAGTGGCTAAAAATTAAAAAAATAATAGTAATAATAATAATAAAAATACAAGAAAAACACATGTAAGGTGAAAGGAACATGTATTTTCTAAGATTATAAATTAGATTTAGAAATTATTTGCTCAGTTGTTCTCTTTGCTGGAAAAAAAATGTGCTTTTTAATCAGTTTTCTTTGTTTTAATACAATAACCTTTGAAATGACTCTGAGCTTTTACAAACATCTACATAATCAGTAAATTAAATTCAGGAAAATACATGTTTTCCACTGAAAAATTAAAAATACAAAAGGACAAAGTTATAATAAATGGTGCTAAATCACTTCAGAAAGATTAAATGGGGAGACATTTTGATTTGGGAGCTGCCACAGAAGCAGCAGTAGGTCTTTATGGATTAAAACTTAACCTAGTGTGTGAAAATACAATATTTCACCATGAAATAGATGCGTAAATGTAAACTTGATTAAGATAAATTGATGCGTAAATGGTACAATGCGTAATTGTTGTGTACTTCAAGTGTCTGTTTAATAGACTGTGGTACACTGTGGAAAAGCCTAACAATTAGTTTAGCCAAATAGCAGAAACAATTACTCCAAGGATGAGGACTCTGGAGTGCAGAATCCCTAAAGAACATGGCGCAAACAAAAATGTGCGCTCCTTGTAAACACGCACACAGGCGCCTCATTACCAAGTGAATGGATGATGAGCTGTCAGGTAACAAGTCTTGAGGACGCATGTCAATTTCCTTTAATGTTCTCAGCTACTTGTTAAACATGAAAGGGGGTGGGCGAGGGTATATAAGACACCCCTAATCTCCCAGGAGAGGAATTTGTCATTAGTCGGCCTCAAACATGCGCTCATTGGGAGCACTGGGTATTGCGCTGCACGCATGTCTGCTCATACTGTTGGCACAAGGGTTCCACAGACCCAAAGATGGAGTTTATACCAGGGCTCTGCATCGTTTTCCCCTCATGGATCGATCGAGTGGGTATTTCCTGCCGACATATATGGTTCACCTCTACAGGAACTTTAGGTCAAACCTCTCCAGACCTTTGGATGCTATGGAGCTGAGTGGCGCAAAGCGGGCGGACACTGTGAAGAGCGTGATGGCTAAAAGTAAGTTTTTTTTTCTCCTTATTTAGGTTTTTTTATATTATGGATAAGAAGATGGGTAGAAATGTTTGGGAAATTCAATTCAAGGATGCTTTAGAGTTTCAACCGTGCGTTTCTGTTGGAACCCGAGCACCATTTACGCAGACGTCTCTCGAAAGCGCACAAAAAAATGTTAGTTTTTCTTGAATTTTCTGTGGATGTTGGAGAGCTGTGCTGTCAAAGCTGCATGCCAGACGACCTCAGAGGGTTTCAATCCACATCCAAACCCAGGGGGGTGAATAACCACGCAGGGATCAGCGTGTGAAAAGGCCGGTTTTCTCTCTAATTCTCAAAGCAAACCTCTTTTTTCTTAAATAGCTGATGTTGATTAGACATCTCGCCAGACATCCCCCTATACAAATCTCTTGTTAGGTCAAATCAACAACTTCCCTTAGTTCTTTTTCACACTTGGTCTGATTAGATTAGAAGGTCGGGATTTAATGGTGGCACAAGTGGAGCGCACAGGACCCCGCTCCCTGCAGTTGAATCCAATTCCACTTTGCTTCTAGGTGTCAGAGTTATTACCTATTTGTTTGACTGAGGATATGCAGAAGCCAAGAGGAGGCAGGGATGTGTTAAATGATTGGTTTCGACCCCGGTGTTTGCTTTGAGTGGATTAATAGGAGAACGTAGCGTCAACATCTTTAGTACGGTTTGCGTTTTTGATCAACAGTCAATGGGGCCGATGCAGGAGACAATCCACAAGCTAAATATTTAAGGAGCATTAATCCCGTAGATTAATCTGTACCACACCTGTTCTTTGAATCACAATCACATTCATTTTACAACCTGTTTGTCTGTGTGTGTGTGTTTTTTTGTTTTTGTTTTTTTCTGAAGGCCTATTTGGAGCCAGTGATGAATGCGTTAAAGTCATGATTAAACTCAATGAATGATGCAATTTTAGATACAAGTAGATTATATTTGGAGAAAAAAAAACAGTATTATACCTGTAACTGATCATTTATGTTGTCATTTTGGAGCAAAAAAAAAATGTTTGGGTGGTGAATGTTAGTCATGTGGCGTTCATGGACACTGGGATGTACAAGGAAATGTTTGCCAGTGTTTTGGAAGTTAACCCACATGGACCCAGTGTTACTGTGGTGACAGTTCCCAAATGAATTTTTCTCTATATTTAACAGTCTAGAAGTGGTTAATCACCATTTATTTTAATATTATGTTTTGTATTTTGGTTTTTTTTCCCAGTGGAAATCTGGTATTTTCCCACATTTAATTTACTAATCATGTAAATGTTCATAAAAGCTCAAAGAAAAACTAATAATGATTATATCAGAAATAGAGAAGACTGAAAAATATGGCTTTTTCCAATATATTGAACCATTCACTGTCATTGATCCAACTCCATTGGTTTTACTGGGTCAGTGTTGTAGAATATGACTGTTTCCATGGTAACTACAGAGCCTCTGAACGTCCAAATGGGTCATATTTGATGACCATGAAAAGATAAAAAACTGTATTTTACACCAATTATTTACATGGGTTGATAGGATTAATGGATCAACAGTTACTTAACTTAAATGATTTTGGTCATCAGTGCATGTTTGGGTCTTTATGGGTTAAAAATTAAATGATCAACTGATCAAAAACATACAATAAAATACAAATAACCTTCTTAATTCCACTAGTATTGGTGGTTGTACACAGAAAACAAACAGAACTATATTCACTCTGCAAAATATCTAAAATTAAAAATAATATTTATGAGATACAAGTGTGAAAAATATTGAAATCACAAAAGATATTCAACTTTAATAATAATAATTTCATATAAAATGACATAGTTGTGCAGTGGATAGCATTTCTGCCTCAAAACAAGAAGGTCCTGGGTTCAATTCTAACCTTCCTGTGTGGAGTTTGCATGTTTTTCCAGTGTCTACTTGGATTCTCTCTGGGTACTCTGGCTCCTCCCACCATCCAAAGGCATGCACTGATAGGTTAATGGGTTCTAAATTACCCATAGGTGTGAATGTGAGAGTGAATGTTTGTCTCTATATGTCTGTGATGAACTGGTGACATGTCCAGGATGAACCCCACCTTTACACATAAGTAGCTGGGATAGGCTCCAGTGACCCTTTGTGACCCTAGTGAGGATAAAGGGGGTTCAGAAAATGAATTAATTAATCTAATTTAAAAGGCAACTTCACAGAATGTGAGCCATTCTGTGCAAAAAAATGTGTGTTCTTTTAACTTGGACAACAATTCAACTGAGTTTTATTTTCATTAAATACATGCACATTTTATGTTGCACATACTATATAGTGAAGACATGATAGAAACCTGTAAATATGTGACTGTGAGCTGAAATGTTTGGTGTTGGTCCATTTTTGTTTCTTTCTTTTCAACACAAATTGGGGGGGAAATGAAAATAATTACATTTTATATCACATATTTACATGTATATTCTTTATCTATTTTAACCAATAAATCTATATTTTGCGTTTCTTAAGTGATTTGACAATATTTACTATAAAATAATCCTTTGTCTGTTGCACATTTTTAGGTATTTTCCCATACTTAATTTAGTGATAAAAAAAAAAAGGTGTTCATAAAAGTTCTGATCAAAATTGTGAAGAAAAAAGTGGCTTTTTCATTAAAATATATCATTAACAGAATGTAAAATACGTGTCTCCATCCACAGTCATTGATCCAACTCTATGGGTTTTACTGGTGAATCAATGTTGTAGAAGATGACAGTGTTTCCATGGTAACTACAGAACCTCTAAACATCCAAATGGGTCATATGTGATGACCATGAAAAGATGAAAAACTGTATTTTACACCCATTATTTACATGTTTTGATAAAATTAATGGATCAGAAGTTATTAAACCATTTACATGAGTAGATGGATTTGGTCATCAATAGCTGTGTTAACAGCAGTTACAAACCAAATGAAAACAGAATTATATACAGACACATTTGATACACTAACTTGTATAATTAATGTGTAATCATGTGACATAATGTTTATTCTATCTGTAAAACCCATTGTAGATGTTTGTGTCACTGTCCGTTCATGTCTAAAACTCTCTCTCTCCTATTCACTCCGTTAGGTTTGATGTACAGACAGATGCGCTGGATTGCGACCTTTGACCTCCACGCCTTGCTGCTAGACAAACAGATTCAGGCAGCAGAGCTGAGGCTCAGGCTTCCTCGGACACTGAATGATTCCAACGTCTCCGTGGAGGTTTATCACCAGCAGAGCCAGTCGTGTCTCTCACACAGACCCTGCCAACAGCAGCAGCTGGTGGGTCTGCTCACTGAACCGTCACTGGTCACTTCATCCCAGAGCTGGAGAGTGTTTAACATGACAAGCCCTCTGTTGAACTGGCTGAGGGAGAACTCCCCAGCGAGACCGCCGCGAAAACAAAAGTCAAGAAGAAGGCAAGAGGAAAAAATGAGGAGAGACCTGTCATTTCCCGATCAGCCTGTGGGGAGTTTGAGACGAGAGCAGGACATGAACGACCGGGCCTTGTTGGTCGTCTTCTCACACACCGACTCGGATGAAAACCCAAAGGCCAAAGCCAGCTTACTCCACACAGCTGAACAATCCAAGTTCTTGTCCCCTGCTGAAATCAAAAAGACCCGCTGGCCAAAGAGACGCAGGAGCAAACGGGGCCAACGAGAACAAACAGCCAAAAGCCTGCAGGTGTCCAGAAGAGGCGGCGAAAAGTCTTTGTGCCGCAGAGTTGACCTGCACGTGGACTTCAATCAGATCGGATGGGGGTCCTGGATCATCTTTCCCAAAAGATACAATGCGTACCGCTGTGAAGGTTCCTGCCCTAGTCCCCTAAGAGAAGATCTGAATCCAACAAACCATGCCTACATGCAGGTAAGAGAGGGAGGGAGGGAGACACCTAGAAATAATGAAAACTGCAATTTTACCTGAATAACCTGAAATCTCTTAATAGAAGTATCTGAAAATCAAATAATATTCTGCCTGTTATTTAATGTTCTGTGTATTTATAGATCCACTGTGATCTCTAACCTGTGATTCACAGATATGAATAATGACCTAAAGTGTAATATTGTTGACATTGCATTTATTTTACTGAAGAATTCTCTGGTTGTTCATATTTGTTCATGTTATGTTGGAGTACACTTCATAGATATAAACATTTTCATGACAGAAATTGTATTTTTTCACTCAAAACTTATCAGCCTATTATTTATATTATTTCACTGGTCCGGCCCACTTTGTACCATATTAGGCTCAGGTGGGCCCTTGGGTAAGGCCCTTTATGCTATAGATCCCTATACCTGTAGCCACAAGGGGGCAGTGCCTCATTGTTCTGGACCCAAGCTCAGATAAATACAGAGGGTTGTGTCAGGAAGGGCATCCGACGTAAAAACTTGTGACAAATCAACATGCGATGGTGATTCGTTGTGGCGACCCCTGAAGGGTAAAGCCGAAAGGCTGTATGCATGTGACCACTAAACTGAAAGGACTTTAATCCCCACCCCCCCA
>JAPSES010000109.1:7247985-7269387 GCA_029822895.1 Maxillicosta whitleyi | reverse complement strand
ATATATGGTCAAAATGTGTAATTATGTTCTTATCTGTCTTATTTCAATTGTGTTGGTTAAACTGGAATTAATTTTGTCCATCAACCTTTTGTACCTATTCCTTCATACATCATAATCAAACTCATCCATGTAGAAGAGATGCCACCAGGGTCCAGGGTTTGAACTGCCAACTCTTCAGTCACTGAACAACCTGCTCTACCAACCAACCAACCGGCAGCTGCCCCCACAACACATGATATAAACATACACTACTTTAAACCATTTCTGAAACTGTCCTTTGAGGACATTTAAGGTCAATAATATCCCTATAATAGCCTGATGCACCTATTTTTAATTCCATAGGATGATTTATGTGCATACTGGTGTACATTATACATACATAAAGACACACATTATAATGTCATTGTTATTTAAGTAAACAATTTCATATTTAACACCTGGCATAGGTCTATTACAAACCATATTTTTGCACTGTGACTTTGCAGAAATCCCCCCCACCACACACACACACACACGCTATGCAGCTGTGTTGTCTTACACATTATAGTATTATGGTCATCCAGTAATGTCCTTTAATGTCACCCTGCTGTAATTTGTTTTACTAGCATGAGGTGGCAGCTGAGCACCAAAATCCCCCTGTAAATAGTCCCATCTGCATGAGTTAAACCTAAGAGGAGATTGTGCAGCTTTGAGCCTCCTCTGAGTTTTTATTTATTTTTATTTTTTTATTTTCCGCTGCAGGTTCACTGATTATGATGCAGCTGCATTAAACCTTCTTCAACTCATTTTGATGCTGTTTAAAGCCGGGGCTGTAAATAAGCTGCGGTAATCAGTGATTCACATGGAAGATGGGGGAAGTTAAGGTCATGGGAACGAAGTTAGCACTCAAATTTAGATATTTTCACGCTCATGTGATGTTGTTTTCTTTTAAATGAGCAGAGTAATCCATTTAAGGTAAGTTGAGGTGTTAGGCAGCGTGAAAACAAGGTCAGTTGCGACGGTAAATCAAGATGCTGTGGGAGTCAAACAGGAGAAGAAGCATAATTATAATTATAATTGTAATTATAACAAAGCCTAACATGTTTCTACTGAGAAAAAAAAAGCAACATAAGCCCAAGAAGATGCCATAAAAGTATATAGGAGCAGAGGAAATCTGGCCAATGGAGACTTTATTTATACATATAATTAGAGTTATGAACATTAAAAATAGTAACAGAAGTGACATGAGTAAACGTATAGTGATTTTTCATAATAAAAGCCTGTCTTGTAGGTTTTACTGGAGATAAATGCACATATTCTATATATTGAGGGTCTGAATTTTCAGTTTCTTCTGTATCAGGGGTTCGCAAACTGAGGTACGCATACCCCCAGGGGGTACTTGGAAGAAGCTCAAGGGGTACTTGAAATGTTTTTTGGAAAAATACATTAAATAATTAATTGTGTACTGAATACAAAATAATGAGAATGAATGCTGAAATAGAAAATATAATAAATATAATGTAATAGTTTTATTGTTAACCATCTTGTTCATACTTTAGTAACATTTTAAGGACATTTTTATTTTATATTATTATTTATATTATCAAGGCAATCCTGTTTTGTATAGTTAATCACATGTCTTTTGTTGATAATGGCAATTAAGTAAAAAAAAAAAAAAAGAAAGAAAAATGCTGAAGCGAACTTGATGACAGGGAAAAAATGATATTTTTGAGGTTATCAAAACCAGTCATCAATAATCTCCAGGTGATCTATCTGCGGTGGTCATCAGCCCATATTAATAATTCTAGGTTTGGAACATTGGAGATGTAGAAATAAGCTGCAGAAGATGTTAAGAAAGTTTTGTCAAATGGGAAAAACAACTAGGAATGTGTGTCTCAGAGGAGGAATGGATCAATATCTGGAGAACTCAACAGTCAACCACTTCTTCAAGACCACACTGCTGGAAAAATATAATTCACTTTTTCATAACAACTAAAATTACAACTAAATATGTGTCCAGCCTTGTTAGAGAGAATGTGGAGAAGTCAATACTTGGCATGTTTAATAGATTATCTGAGTCGGTGTCATGTCTTTAATAGTGAATAAGAAATAAAGAATGTTGGATTTATGGAGAATTCATGGAGAATGTTTATTATTACAAACTGAAAATCAGTTGATTACAAAAAATAAAAATAAAAAAATTGTTAAGTACTCAGAGATCGCAAACCTCCGCCAAGATGCACAGTTCAGGTCAAACATTTAAAGCCACTATATGAGAAAACAGGAGTGCCACTGCCATCTGGTGATCATTTGTTAGTACTACAGTAAAGTCAATAATAAATAATAGAGAATCCTTTTAAAAATTTCTCGATCCAGACTGTGATCACCTCCAAAATTTAATCATCTGTTCCTTGTCTCAAAGCGAACATTTTCTGAAAATTTCATTAAAATCCATTAATAACTTTTTGAGTTATCTTGCTAACTAACAAACAAAGAAACCCTGGCAAACACATTACTTCCTTGGCGGAGATAATTAAAGTTGCAGGTATTTGGCTAAAAAAAAAGAGTCTATTTCAGGGGGTACTCCACTGTAAAAAGTTTGAGAACAACTGCTCTACATTTCCATCTATGTTACAAACTCAGATCTGCTCCTGTTCAGAATGTGACAGTATGAGGAGGACGAGTAAAAAGAAACTTATCTTTCTGGATTTTCCACCTGGGAAGGAGACCATCACATCCGCGCAGATAAAAATATCAGTCAGTCCTTGTCATAGCTGCTCCGTTTTTCCTCGTCTGTACAAGACTTTAGGCTGAACGGTGTTTTTTTTCTCCCCCATTTTGTTCGTTTGCCTCCTTATTCTGCTCAGGTGTGACTCACTCTTGTTTCCTGTTATTCCTGTCTTCTTTTACACTCATCCTTCTTCATCAAAATGATTCACAATTAATTTAAACTGTTATTCAAATTAGTTTTTTTTCCTCATCTGAAACATGGAAGTGTTCAAAAGTTGAAGGAAGCAGTTTTGTTTTATTTATTATTTTAAATAATTTAATGTGAATAATTGTCCTGTAGTTTCCTCTTGTATGATTTACCACTTATGTTAAAGCCCTACAGACAGTAGAAGTAGAAAAGTTTACCAAAAAAGAATAAAAAAAAAATTAACTAAATCATTCTCAACAATAACAATTTAATCAGTAAAATGGACAAAAGAATGAATTAAACTAAAAAGAAAAAACAAATATATCAACAAAATAGATATGACAGGTATAAAATAAACACAAATAAATAAATGAAGCAATAAAATGATCAAAGACTGAAAAAAAGATTCAATTAAATTCACAAAATGGAAGAATAATTGAACAATAACTGAGAAAAATTAAGAAAACAATGGACAAAAACGAAGGAAATAACCAGAATAAAAATTAAAAATGATCAAAAACAGACTTAAAAACATCAACAAAAATGAACTTAATAATTAATTAAATCAATAAAATAGGTCAAAGATGATGAACTAATTTAATTTGGTAACATAATTATTTTTTCTGTAGTGTCAGATACTCCCTCTGGTCACCCTCATGGACAAAAATGACCCATTGCCTGCCATTAGAATTATATTACTGTATTTGACCAGCCTCTACTATTGTAAGCACATACATGAAATTCTTTTGTTTTAAACTGTTATACTGGATGCATTTAAGGTTATGAACACAACAGTCGTACATAACACATTTCAGAGTGTTTTCAAGCATCAGTAGACTCTGGATAAGCCTCTAGACACCAGAAGTTTTTCTCTTTTTAAAAAAAATTTTTTGGTAAATTTTGATATCAAGATATTTCAAAAAGCTATCTGTTTCATTCAGTTATGTTTCGCGTTGCAATACTATGACTTTGGTGCTTAAAGTGACACATAGGGTAGTAAATTCAAAATGAAACCTGTCTCGGTAAAGTGCTTATAAACCACAGCCACAGGGCTCTATTTTCCACCTAGAGTTCGTCACTAATGGTTACACATCATCCTTCATTTTCCAAGATGGCGGAACACGTGAGTGCGCAATTTACATGAGGTGCTCGATCAAAACAAATGCGTGAAGCTCTGAATTTAGTGCACTGTGGTCACCAAAAGTTGGTTCAACTGTTGAAAATGATCAGATTGATAATAGTCTTTCTATAGGAATTGATACAAAGGTGTGTGTCATAGCAGCCTGGCTATCATCGGTGGGTTCAGCACTGGACAGCTCCTCTGTAATCTGGGCCTTATCTGTGATTTCAGCACTGGACAGCTCCTCTGTAATCTGGGCCTTATCTGTGATTTCAGCACTGGACAGCTCCTCTGTAATCTGGGCCTTATCTGTGATTTCAGCACCGGACAGCGACACTACACTTACACCATCAACACCTTATCCCTGTACTGAAACATCTAGTCTTTACATCAGTGGTGTCAAACTCATTTTAGTGCAGGGGTCGCATTCAGCCCAATTTGATGTCAAGTAGGACCAGAAAAACAACAGCATAACCTTATACATGACAACTTTCCCTTTTTCTTTTAGTGCAATAAAAATATTAAGCATTAAAAAAATATCTTTTCTCAAAAAAAAAAAAAAAAAAATCTGTGAATACCCTGAAAAAAACCTTACATTTTGTAAGAAAAATAAGTGCAATTTTAACAAAATTATGCTTCAACTTATCAGTTATGTATGTGCGTTACACACAATGTTACACAAACATTTGGTAACGGGCAGAATATTGTTCAAATGTAGTCAATGATTTAGTAAAAGGCAGAACCATGTTAAAATTGCACATGATTTTCTTGTCATTCACATTTCACTGTTAAAGGATAGTTTTAAATATAAATATTTTCATAGTGCAATGTTATTTTTTTCACATTAGACCAAAAACAAAATTAGTACTTTATTCATACATTTAGTCATTATTTATATAATATTATGTTATTATTTTACTTGAGATCACATTGGTTTGTATCTGGCTCCTGAACTAAAATGCATTGGACCCTCCGACGGGACCGGTTTTGGAACCCGGGCCACATGTTTGACACTCCTGCTTTACATCTTATCAAAACAGCATCTCATCAGTGTCTGGGCCATACATAGGCTTTTCACTGCCAATTCACAAGCACTGTTAGCCCTTTAAAAAACTGAAAAAGGCACCTTTTTGTTTTAATATTCAATTCTGATATTAAGATTTCCAAAAACTGTCTGTTCCATTCAGTTATGTTGCTTGTTGCGATATTATGACTTTGGTGCTGAAAGGGTTAATAACATTGTGGCACATTCATCAGTGGGTGGACAGTTCCTCAGTAACCAGGGCCGTATCAATGATTTATTTATTCTTTTCTTGTTCATTTCGTTTTTTTTCTCCTTATTTTTAATATTACATTTTGATATCAAGATTTCAATCAAGGATTCATTCACTTATGTTGCTTGTCACAGTTTTTCAACTTTGACCTTTAAAGAGTTCATCAGATTAAAGAACAGAATGTAATTTGTGAACCTGGTCACTTTAACTCAAGGTGAAAAATAGAGTTGGTCTTGATAATAGAAAGTCATAAGGTCGGCGAAGAGGATATAAATATTTTGTTTATTGATCTATTTATTTATTCATTCTGTGCCGATTTGGTCGGAATTGTTTGCTTCCGTCTGACTAATCCTGTCTGTGACAGAAATGCAGAAATAAATTATATATATGTAGAAATAAAACAATAAGAAATAAATTATATACATGTAGAAATAAAAGAATAAGAAATAAATGATATACATGTATAAATGAAACAAAAAAATGAATAAACACATATGGAAATAAATAAAGTCTAAAATGTCTTAATGAATGAACAATGTACAATATTATAATAGATATAAACAATTACATGATGGTATAAAATAGCAGCATAAATGAATGAACATAGAATCAGATATAGATAGATAGATAGATAGATAGATAGATAGATAGATAGATAGATAGATAGATAGATAGATAGATGTGGAAATATCTAATAAACACATGAACATCGACACGCAAAACTAACAAACAAATAAAACGCAGAAATAATGAAATAAATGAATAAATGTAGAAACACACAAATAAAAAGAAAAAAAATGTGGAAACAGACTTAAATATATAAATAAATGAACATAGACCTAAACAAATAAATAAACTGATAAATAAAAAAAATGTAGAAATAATTCCACAAATGTCTAAATCAATGAATGAATAAAGGTTCTACCTTCAGGTGTGAAGGAATGAAAGACTGCAGAAACTGACGCAAATAAATAATAAAAAAGCAGATAAACAAGCAAATAAACAAATGTTAATAAAAATAAGCTTCTTCAGCAAGAAATTGTATTTATTTTATTTGTATTTACGCTACTTTTAATTCCCAATTCCCAGTAATATTCAGTCATTATTAATTCATTTATTGACATACACATATATTTATATGCATGTAGATGTAAACATGCATGTAAAGTATCTGTGTACATGTGTTTGGATATGAACTCTTATTGACTTTTTTATTCTATATTTGTACATTTAGTTAAGTCATGGGAGTAAATCTTACTTTATTTTTTCTTTTTCTCATTTAGTCCCATGTTTTCTGTTATTCCATTATGTTTAGGTATATGTGGCTCATGCCATCATATGTAATAATAATAATAAAAAAAAACCAAAAAAAAAAAAAAAAACACGAAGAACACACCACTTTGGCCCCGGTGCCTTTATTAGTAAAGTGCTCAGCCTAGAAGTACATTCTTATTTACTAACATGCAATACTAAAAACAACCAAATGCCTGGCCTATTTATTAATATAGCATGAATGAAGACATGGCAACAACGTTCTCATTAAAAAAAAAAAAAAAAAAAAAAAAATTACAAGGGGAATTCAAGTATACACACATAACTTCAAGTAATGCACACATTAATTTAGAAACACAAAATACAGCTTTTTTTCCCAAGTTGCAAACAAAATAAAATGTCATCGTGGCACATTCTTTGACATGATTAGAGGAGGAGAGAGGGTGGGAAGTGTTTTCCAGGTGTTTAGTACATTCAATAAAAGGAAAATGTACAGTACAGTACGCATTGTGTCTATCCACTTAACCAATAAAGTGTGTGAGAGTTAAAAACTGCTATGTTACACCTTTTTCATAAAGGTAGTTCGAACAGGACTGATAGGAATCCTCTAAACTTGCCTCATGGATCATTTACACTGGATTTATATACAGAATCAGCATTGAAATACATAACCACATAACCACTGAACTGTTTTGAAGTCAGATCTCTATTCATTCCAGTGGGACGGCGGCTCTAATACTCAAGCAATTGTTCACGATACAAAATTACCAGTAATCTCTATATGCATAGATGGTGTTTGGACACGTGTTTTGATGGACTGTAGCTACCTACGGCGCAGTAGTCGGTGTGTCGGCGAAACAAAATGCCCTGTTGATCAAAAAACAGAGAAGAGAATGAAGCAACACACATATCTAAGACAAAAACTGGTCATCATGTCATTACTGGACCTGCTCGAGTCACCAAAACACCAGCAGGATGATACACAACTCCTCCTCCAAGCCTCCAAAAGCCTCCTCCCAGAATCTTTAGCTGTCAGGAGAGAGCCGTCCCTGTAGGTTTTTTAGACCGGCAGCTGTGACTCAGCTCCCCGTGTAGGGTTTGAACCGTCCTACCAAATGTACCCTCCGTCGTCCACCTCGCCCTCCTCCTCTTCCTCCTCTTCCGCCTCCTCCCCGGTGTCCTCCGCCTCCTTCTCCTCCTCGTCCTCCCACCCCACGCCGCTGCCGAAGTCTCCGGAGTAGCCCGCAACTTCATCTATAAAAGAAAAAATAAGAAATAGAAATGGAAAAATGTGGTTTGATGAGGGTGAAAATGTCTCATGTTTTTTTTTTTTAATGAACAGCTTGATGATCTATGATATATATTTATATTTATCCTCTTCAGAACCAGCGATGCATTCGCAAAAACTGTACAAATAGTGTGAGACCAAATACTAAACAGAACAATAAAACAAAAAACCCAAAAACAAGTAGTTCCAGGCACAACAAGCCCCGCCCCTCGCACATATTGTAGCTTATTTTGGCATCGATCCAGATGATGTCATCATGTCTATGTATGTGCTCATGTCAGCATATAAATTGCCTATATATTTTTTTTTTACTGAAAAAACATAAAATACAGAAGATAATATTACAATAAATGGTGAGAAATCATTTAAAAAAGGTTAAATATTGAGGAAAAATTCATTTGGGAACAGCCCATTAAATAACACTTGGTCCTTATGGGTTAAATATTTAATGCAAACAAAGCCATTAGTTCAATAATCCAATGAGAATCCATAAGTCAATCCATAAGCGATATTGATAACGGAACCTGAATTTTAAAGTTCTCATAAATTCCCATCCCTAATAAAGGCCCACACTTGGATTTAGTTTGTTTATCTTGGAATAAAAACATATATTTGTTGATGCCAAAAAAAAAAAAAGAACAGAAGTGAAGCTTAAATTAAGACCTAAAAACAGATGGCCGTGATAGTGAAAGAGGTAGAAACACACAAATAAGGCGATGTTTCATGCAGTGCACCCTGTGAGAAGTAGCTCTTATGCCAAATGCCCCCATCTTACCGCAGTCAGGGTTGCCATGGATTCTGGTTCCCATCATCTCACCCCCGTGCTGATCGACGCACCAGCACTCCCCCCGGCTCTGGTCGCACTGCACTTTCCTGTAGTAGCCGTCCTCATCGCAGCTGGGAATGTACATGCCTGCAAAGCACACGCACACACGCACGCGTTCACAACATCGCCGGCTAGTTGTTAAATATTTATACCCTTGTGCTGATGCCTGAGATGAGTGCGGCATAAACGAGAATGCCAGCACGTCTTAGTAAAGCAGTGATAAGACTATCAGTCAGAAAAGAGAGGCAGATTTCTGGCACAGACTATCACAGGGAGAGCTTCACTGTTTGTTTTACACTTGCATATGTTGCTGGATGTGAATTCTTACAGCATGTTGGTGTAGTGTGTTTCCGTATGCTGTGAGAGTGGCATGTAAAAGCGCCGTGACAGCCTCGGTGACAGAGCTCCACTGTTCCAGCCTCCCTCAGGACACTCCTGTCAAACCCGACTGCAACTTAGCATTCATTGTGAAGTGAAACTCTAACAAGCACCGAACCTCCCACACCTACCGCAAAAAACTAGAGGAAACACAACGCACCGAGACAAGTGGAGGAATGTATCACTCTGGGTGCTGGAGCTGGAAAGCAGCTGAGCATGCTGGGTAAAGAGTGGACGGGTTTCCCATGGAGTCGGGGAGCCAAACAGGCGCGTTAGCTTCGCTCTCTCTCCCAAAGCCAGCGCTGCCCTCTAATCCCCGGGCCTGATTAGGGCCTAATCCTGGCCGTGTGCTTGTGATCTCTTTAATGAGCCTCCTCCAGCTTCTCGCCTGCTGCTCCAGCCGCCTCGTTACATAAGTACAACCACGGACCTGGAGGAAATGTGGGGGCATGCAGTGTCCAGATAGCGGGCTAACAAGAGGGGGTGGCATGGCTTTGGAAGGATAAATTCCTCTCCCAAAGGTGTTTCTGTGTCGCTGCGGTCGCACTAGTCCGGAGCTCGCCGTGACAACGCCGTAAGCTTCACCTCCTGAATGGAATCCCTGACGATATTCCATTTTGTTCATTAACATCCACTGCATGTACTGATCTGAACAGTTTAATACCTGTTGATCCACAAATCCTATCAATCCATGTAAATAATTAGTGTAAAAATACAGTTTTTCGTCTTTTCGTGGTCATCAGATACAACCCATTTGGACGTTCAGAGGCTCCGTAGTTACCATGGAAACACCGTCATCTTCTACAACATTGGTTCACCAGTGAAACCCATGGAGTTGGATCAATGACAGTGGACGGAAACACTGGGTTTATGTTCAATTAATGATAGATTTGACTGAAAAAGTTAGTTTTTCTGCAGCATTTTCTGTTTTTGATGCAATTTTACTCAACATTTACATGATCAGTGAATATAAGAAAATATAGTGTTTTCACTGAAACAGAGGATAGTGTTGTAATAAACAGTGATAAATAATTTAAGAATGGTTAAATGCAGAGGGTTAAAGTTCAGATCATAGATGTTTTTTTTTTTTAGCTCAATTTGACTTCAGTAAAATAATAGCTAAAACATTTTTTTTAAAGTGCAAAAAACTGTAATTGTTAACATTTACAAACTATCCCTTCACAAAAAATGTGAATAATCGCAACATCCATGAATAACATGTAATTTGTTGAAGTGTTCATATTTATTAAACCCACTTTTATTAGTTTTTGGTTCATTTATTTGTATATTTGGATCCTAATAGTTCATACAGTTTGAAGTTGAACCCTCAAACTGCTGCAAAACTATCTTTGTATTCAATTTGACAAAAAAACAAGTGGATTTCTACAACCTGTTTTAATGATTCTTTAATTTGTTATGTTTTATAACTAGTTACACATTTGCACATATAAGGTCAAGACTTCTGACAAACTTTTCTCCGAATACGACATAATTGTTTATCGGTAGCAGCGGTTGGAGCAAAAACTATGAAAATATGTCCAAACTTTGATCCGATTACCTAAAATGTTCAGTTATTGGTTGAACAGGACAGAACAATACAGCCAACAACCTGGAGGGGGCGGGGTTATGTGCATTTAAAGGGCCAGCGCTCAAAACTACCTCACGTCACATGTCATTACTCAGAAATAGTGTTGAAAATTAACCTGTGGAGTTGAATTGTTGTAGAATTCAGACCAAAACAGAACATTTATAGCTTAAGTAGATCACAGGGGAATGTTTTAAAATCAATAATTCCATTTAAAAAGGCAAAAAATATCAGTTTTTTAAGAAAAATAAATGGAATTTAACAAAAATAATGCCTCAGCTTCTCATTCTTCTCACTCTACTGATCAAAGTGGATCTGCAAAGGCAGAAAACATTATGTAACAGGCATCTGGAACTGAAAAATTTAGCATTTCACTGTAAGATCAAAACAGCGTTCCAAGACTCAACTGAATGTCAATATGTCTGTGTAACTTTTGCACTTCGCAACTTCATCCTGTGGGCCAGATTAAAACTTTCGGAGGACCGGTTTTCAGCCTTACACTGCAAATATTTGGTTCTTACCAAGATAAAAACAAGCTTAGATTTAGAAATGTTAGATAATTGCTTTTGTTTGAAGAGATAATTTCTTATTGACAGTGTTCGTACATCTGTAGGCATGTTTATTTCTAGATTTAACGACCTTAATTCAATAATCTTGTCAAGTGAAATGATCTTGCTGCGTGGACAGGTAATTTCACTTGAAGATTTAGTGTTTTTATCTTGTTTTTAGACACCCTTTTTTTGCAGTGTAGGTCATTTGTTTGACACGTCTGGTTTAGGTATTTGTGCTGTTGTTTGAGGTTTGGCTTCTCAATTAAAATGGTAGATAGTTTACATTATAGCTCTGTTTTTTTGACCAAAAGCAACCACAGTAAAACCACAAATCACCCTCTCTCTCGTCAGTAGCTGCACTAAAGATCTGTTTGGAATCCAGCAAACAAGGTCAGAACTATCACAGTTTAGTCTGATGCATGGATCCACAAACAGCAAACATAACAACGATAACTTTATAACTTCATTAGCGTTAGAATCAAACTGACAAGTGTAGAAGAAACATTGCCATTTTAGCTTTCCATTTACAGCTGTGTCCAGTGGTGAAAATATGAGCACATCATCACTTTGTTTAACTCTGAAAGTTGTTTCTTACCCTTTTCACGGGCTGACAACACTTTAAGCTTCGTCTCTTCTTTCTGGGCTGATTTGAGGTGTTTATTAGTGAATACACTCTGTTTTCTTCACTAAAGTTTCTACATTTTTTTTTATGTTGCTGTTTGAAGACACACACATATACCGCTGTTGATGGGGGCAGATACTTAAAAAACACACAAGTGTACCCTATATTTAGAATATTTCTACCACTCTACCTTGCTGTCAGACAGCCCTTTTCCTACAGGGAAATGAGGCCCTGAAATGCTTTTCAAAGCCTTGAGACTTCCTTGGAAAAAAAACCCCCAAAACAAAACATTTTACTTTAGCCCAAAGAACAGTTGTTACCGGTGTGCTGCTGCTGTTATGGCTCAGTTTGTTGATCTTTTTATGTGACATTGATGATTTCAACAGTATAAATTCAGACAAACATTATGTCTCATCGTAGTGGATATACAGTAAATGCATTTTTAGTATTTTTTGTATTATATTGTACTGTATTGTATCGTATTGTATTATATTGTATTGTATTGCATTGTATTATATTGTATCATATTTTATTGTATTATATTGTATTGTATCGTATCGTATTGTATTGTATCGTATTGTATCATATTGTATTGCATTGTACTGTATTGTGTCGTATTGTATTATATTGTATTGTATCGTATTGTATTATATTGTATTGTATCGTATTGTATTATATTGTATTGTATTGTATCGCATTGTATTATATTGTATTGGATCGTATTGTATTGTATTGTACCGTATCGTATTGTATTATATTGTATTGCATTGTATTATATTGTATCGTATTGTATTGTATCGTATTGTATCAGATTGTATTGTGTCAGACTGTATTGTGTCGGATTGTATTATATTGTATTGTATCGTATTGTATTTTATTGTATTGTATCGTATTGTATCGTATTGCATTTTATTTTATTGTATTGTATCGTATTGTATTGTATCATATCATATCATATTGTATTGTATTTTATTGTATTGTATTGTATCGGATTGTATTGTATTGTATTGTATTGTATTTTATTTTATTGTATTGTATCGGATTGTATTTTATTGTATTGTATTGTATTGTATTGTATCGTATTGTATTGTATTGTATTTTATTGTATTGTATTGTATCAGATTGTATTGTATTGTATTGTATCGGATTGTATTGTATTGTATCTCCAGAGTCTGGAGGCCTCAATAACAGCGATGCAACAAATTTTTAAGACTTTAAGACATTTTGCTTTTTCCGTCATCCACAGCAGTACACTAACAACTATTCATCAAATCTGTGCTGGTGTCAACCAATTCCACTGTGGATAAGTACCTCACACAAAGCAAGAAAATCCACATTAATCCTCCATGTTGTCAGAAAACAGCATAGCCAAAGATGGCCACTTCAGCCCTGTGTGGTAGTGAATCATATTATGGCGTTACATAGATATATACAGGCCTAATATTCACCGTCACATTTTAGAAGCAACAGATAAACCACTCACCAGATTACTCTGTAATGAGTGAACTTTATTCACTTTTGACTTTGAGATAAAAAAAAAGTGATGCCAATTTACAGCCATCTCCATGACTACTGAGCAGATGGCAAGAAGAAATGTGTTTTAAAGGTGCAGAACAAAGCCATAAATAGGATGCGTTTCAGCAGATTTAATTGATGGAGGACACAAGCACCTGGATTTTAGAGAGCTTTTAGGATAAATTGATGATTGATAGGACAGAAATCAACAGGATGAAGCTTCTGAAACGTGAGGATTTCATGCTTTTCATTGTCGTAGCAGAACATCTCAGGTCTGAGTGAATTAATATGATGCTTAACCCTGTAATGCCAAATGTATCATATTTGAGATTTGAGTTTTGAAGCCCTCTACATGATCGGTGTGATATTTTTTTTTCTTGAAAAACCTAATGTATACAATTAGATACATGCAATACACAGATAATCCACCAGGGGGAGGAATTCTATAAACCAGATGCATTTCCAGTGACACTGAGGAAGGAGGCAAAACTTTTACAATTTTGAAAAGGAATTACCAATTTGTTAACATAATTGGATGTTCTTTTCAGAAACAAAGGAAAAACTAGAGGTTAACTGATTTTCATTTTAAAATAGAGGAATTAAAATTGAATTTCAAGGTGTTTTTCTTTTTCAGCGTCAAAACAAATAAACAGAATTTTTTTTTTTTTAAAAAAGGATTGATTTTAATTTTCTCTTTCTTACAAGAAAAAGAAAAGTTAAAAGAAAGTTACTGCTTGACAGAAATGGACAAACTGACCAAAAAATGAACTCCAGAGTTCATACAAACTGGAAGATTTGTACAAACAGATCATTTGTAAGAATCTTTGTGACCGAGGCATTGCGCTCTTTCATCTGTTTTCAGAAAATGAAAAAAATAGTGTGTTTTTCCATTTCTGTCAGATAGTAACTTTCTTTTTTTGTTATTAGAAAGAGAAAATGAAAATCAATCCGTTTTTGACAATTGTTTTCCCTGTTTTGATGCTGAAAAAGAATGCCTTGAAATTCAATTTTAATTCTATTTTAAAACAAAAGTCAATTAACCACTAGTTTTGTTTTGTTTCTGAAAAGTAAATCCATTTACCAAAAGATACACTGACCATTAAACATATTTATGTTATATTATTTTTTTGTTCAAAAATAATCATATTTGAGCATTGAGACCTGATGTATCGGATATGATACATAGATTGATAACTGAAAAAACGTATTTTGGTTGTTCAGAAGGACCAATAAAGGCTCCTCTGTTAATGATTAAATGCTTCAGGCTTTACATGGTTAAACTGGATTTTATGGACTACTTTTATGTCGGAGTATTGCGTATTTATCCCGTATCTCCTGTGTACTTATCAATCTATCTCAACACAAGACCAGTGTATGAAAACCTCAAGTCTAATCCCTCACAGCTGCGATCTGAGACATGCTCTGTATTTACCAGGCTTCTTCTTGGACGCCTCCTGCACTTGGATCCTCTCCAGTTCGGTGAGGCACGGTGGCTCTGCAGGAAAGTAAATGAGAAAAGTGATGATGGACAATATATTTAAACCCCCCTTAAAAAAAAAAAAAAAAACGCTCCTCCCAAACTTCATCTCAATCAATGCTCTTCATAATTACACTTTTTTGGCTGTATTGATTTGTTTAAGACGTCTTATATTTCATCCCCTCTGAGCCCGATCGATTGTCGGGAGCTCAGGTGAAAGAACATATGGATGCAGGCTGAGGATGACGAGGAAGTGAACCGAATCTTTAGAGCAGATAGAAATAGAAACAAAGATGACAGAGGCACTTCGTATTGATCCCCAAGGCGACAAAACCTTCCAGAGTATGTGAGAACTTTCAGAAAAGCGTATATTTTCATACCTGTTGTTGGACAAAAATGATTGTTAAGCTTTTTATTATAACCTCCATACATTTACCATTTATTAGCATTATTCATATTAGCATTATTCTTTAATGGCCCAGTGTGAGGAAGTGATGAAAAATTGATTAGGGAGTCAGAGTAATCTATTGCATGCAGGTTAAATCCTCTGATCAATGTAATAATCAGTGTGCAAATGAGGTTACTGCCAGAATAGCCTGTATTTGTTCCGCAAAGGTCAAACGACACAAATGTGCACACGGGGCAGCAAATGCACGCAATGTGTGAAGCAACATACAATTTACGTTACATTTAACATCAGCTCGACTCAATGGAAATGTCAGAAACGTGGTTCGGAATGGATTTTGAAGTGTGTCTGGGGATTTTTAGATTAATGCCAAAAACCATACTGTGTCAGCTAATATAAGAAATGAGCTTTCAGCTAGAGACGAAATTATCCTCTCACTGCATGTTGCCTGTCAGAATAATGCCACAACAAACCCGTTTTTAAATATTCAGCAGTAGTGTAAATGCAGTACACAAAAAAAACAAAAAAATCCAAAACAGGTCATGGGGGTTTTGTATGACATTAGAAAACAAATCAGAGTCTGGTCTTAAATGAGTTCAATGTACTATTAATATTCCAAACAGCAGATGGAAATCACATAAGAGGATACATTTACGACTATTAAATCCACCAATAAATCTCCGCTATGTATCAATCACTGAATAAAGTATAACGCTCATTGTTTATACACATCTATAAAGGGATCAAGATTTTACTTTGGCAGTGAGTCAAAATATCACTGTGTCTTATAATCTTCATGTACTGCATCGGCTGATAGTTTACATTATAGCCGTGTTAGCTTAGCTCTGTTTTTAGACAAGAAAACATCCGCAGTAAAACAGTAAATCACCTCGGTTTATTGTACGGTTTGTGTTGTCAATAGATGCATTAAATATCTGCTTGGAATCGAACAAATAAGGTCAGGTTAAACTCTAAAAACACAATTTTCGATTTCTAGGTAAAACTACAAAAGACAACACAAGTCGGCACATCGTTTTCATGTGCATCCCATAATGCACTGCACTGCTCCTACTGTAGCGGGTGATGATGTTTGAGGTGCTGAAATAACTTGGTTGTGCTGCTTTCTTCGACAGATACCGCCCTCAGGCAGAGTTTGCAGTGAGGAATGGTTTGGTCTTCATCGGAAACTTTGAAGCCGTACCAGCTCCACACAACAGGCCTGCTCTTGCTATTTTTAGCCACAAACGTCTCTGGTGTGTGGAGACCAAAGACTGTGTAGACCGCTCTCACAGTTAGGAGGAGGAGCCTATGGCAATCTGGAGGGGTGGGGCCCGCAGACACCAGAGATGTAATTTGATTTGGCGATTACCATTTTTTAAAGAATCTGGTTTCACTGGGGCGCCGCTAGCAATTTTGGGAACCATGAATGGTAACCGTTGTGGAATTCTGTAACCTGTCGGCGCAGAGCTATGTGTGTGTGTGTGTGTGTGTGTGTGTGTGAGGGTGGTGGTGTTGGTACGTGGGGTAGGGGCAGCAGTTATATACAGTACGTTGGGGCTTGGTCCATAACTAATGTAACAAACGCTGGCGTGAAGCGAAACTAAACCTTAACATGCTTTCAACATCTAAACTTCCCACCTGTATCCACTAGACCCCCTCCACTGTTCTATGGGCCCCCGAGAAATATGAGGCCCCATGAATTTGTCACGTTCACTCCCCGTTATGGTACCCCGGTGATTTTGATTAATCATGCAGCCCTACTTTATAACTCCATAAACCTCATAATAAACATAATAACATTGAACGTTTTGACTAAAACTCCTGGTCAAGGCTCAATGACCCTGTTGAATGTCGTGTTTGTAATTTTTGGATATCGCAACTTCATCCTGTGGGCCAGATTGAACCCTTTCGAGGGCTAGTGTGAGACTGCAACCCATCATTTTGACATTCCTGGTTTAGATATTTGTGCTGTTGTATGAGGTTCAGCTTCTCCCCTGATATGGGAGATAGTTTACATTATAGCTCTGTTAGCTAAGCTCTGTTTTTAGACTGAAAAGAGCCACAGTAAAACCACAAATCATCTCAGTTTTCTGTGTGGTTTGCGTTGTCAGTAGGTGAATTAAAGATCTGTTTGCACTGTTACACTGAACACTGTCATTTCAATTATATCATGTCACTTTCACTGACTTCAAAAGTTGTTTCTTTGTGGTTCTCATTTATTCTGGTCACTTTCTGATGCTTTAATCAAAGGCCCCATGGTGTTAGTTTTCGTCACCACGGTAGACCGGCAGAGTGGCTCACTACTCCCTCTAGTGGTCACATAAACCCCTTATATAAACTGGTATCTTTGGTATAACATCAAGACTATTTATTCTAAAGATTAATGATTTTAATTAATTTTAGGTCATATTTGATTATTTTTCAGCAGAATCATTACCTATTGCTCCTTTACAAATGGGAATACATGGGAAAAATCATATAAAAAATAATGTGAAAATGGCCAAAAGCAAATCACTATCATGTTTTCTAGTGTGATGTTTCATGTGATACGTGAAAGATAAAAAACTACTGTTAATGGTTTTGGCAGCGAGAAAAAAAGACTATCACTAGAAAAGGGTTCAAGCCCGAAGCACACAAAACCAAAGAATTCTATTTAAAAAGTTGGATTAGCAACTCACTCTTTCCTTCATGTTTCAGGTGTGGACATTGAATTGTACCCGAAAGGGAAGTTTTGTATGATTTACTTCTCCGAATAAACCAAGAATGGGACACAAAATGGCCAAAAGCTGCTTATAGATCCGGTTTTGTGTCAATTTAATCAAACAAACCTTTAAAACAACAAACAAAAATATGACTCTGTGAGAGAATAAAACTTGCTGAAGGGAAAAAAAAGCCATGTAAGTTGTAAACAAATAAATTTTTTTAGTAGCGTATCCATTTGTTTACAGCCTCCTGCCCTTGCTGTCAGCTCTACGGTTCTGCTGTCTGGTGTTTTGTTTTAGGTTTTGACTTAGACGTCGTGTGTGGCCTTTTTTTCCCTTTGGTATGTCCCTGTCGGCTGATGACTTGTTGAGTGACAGCTCAGTGTCACGGATGTTGCAACACTTGTGGCTTTGTCAGAAACAAACACCCCGAACAGCAGCACTGGGTATGCACCGTCCTCAACTTTACTGCATCGTTACAAGATTAATAAAGTATAAGTATTGATCGTACCAGTCTGGGACACGGAACTGTCACAAGGTACAACATCTACTTAATTTAATTTTCCTTTTTTTTTTTTGTCCTTTTCTTCAAACCAGTCTTCAGCTCTATTATTTCGGGTTCTTCTTTGGTAATAAATATAAACACAGAATATTAACCTCTTCCTTCCCACCTAATGTGCATTAATTTACGCCTATTTAGCAATTTCCCAAACTTATAATCAAACAACCACAAGCTAAAATGAATCAATTTCATCTAATTTGAAAGGTAATAACTTCGGTTTCATAAATATTCTTAGTATGTGACTAAAATATAACCTGTTCTACATACACTAGTCTCATTAGGTGATCGGTAAGCGTGTTGATTAATTGATTAAGTTTTTGTTGCTCAGAAAAACTGTAAAATAAACTTAGCAACTCAATTGCAAAGGGAAATTAAATTAATAAAGTACTTCTATTCTAATCTATTTTGATAAATGATTTATTATAGGTACTTTAATGTGTTTAATACACAAAGGGCCGGATTTATAAAGGTGTAATTTGTGTACTAATTTATAATAATAATAATAATAATAATAATAAACTTTATTTGTATAGCACCTTTCATACAAAAACTGTAGCCCAAAGTGCTTCACATTGATTAAAAATTCAAATACAATTTTAAAACAGGTTGAAATATGAAATAAATAAGAAATACAATAAGATTTGATTGCACAGAATTATAAAATTACAAAAGTATAAGAAAATAAGAAATTTCAATTTATGTGCACAATCTAGAATTGTGAAAGAACATAGAATAAGATATGATAAAATAAAACAAGATAAGCAGATAAAATAGGATAAAATAAAATAAGCAGATAGAATAAGATAAAATATAAAAGATAAGAAGATAGAATAACATAAGATAAAATAAGAAGATAAAATAAGATAATATAAAATAAGGTAAGAAGGTAAAATGAGATAAGATGAAATAAAATAAGATGAGAAAATAAAAATAAGATAGGATCAAATAAGATAAGATACTAATTTAATTATGTGGTACTAAAGGGCAAACACAGTAGTAAATGAAGTCAGTTCATTAGTAAATTCAGCTCCATTAAAGCCTGGCTGCCATAGACTTAGTCCTATAGTCTCATTAACTTCATTTGGATCCTCTGTTAAATGTTCTAGTCCTTCTGTAAATTACTGCTCAGTCAATACCGGTTTTAGGGCTAATAGAAGGAGTCTGACGTCTGCTGTTTCAGGCTTTGATTGACAGCTCATTACCTGCCCAGTCAGACTTTTAGAGCTTCTGTTAATTGAATAAAACATATTTTTACCTCAACAGTACTTGTGTTTTGTAAGTTACACTCCAGCTCCAGTCCAAATATAGTCACTTCTGCCTGAAAAAGCTAAGATGGCAGCTGCAAAACCACAAAGTCCAGCCTTTAAAGCTGTTTTGGAAAATGACACGACTCTGTTTGCTTCTTTATAAAAGTGCCACATACAGTTCACTTGTATATAATACAAAACAAAACTACTGGATGAAAATAAGGATGTTCTGCGTTTTAGACAATTATTGCTGAAAAAAATTTGTGATTTTTTTTTTTTTTTTGCTGAAACTTCCCGTAATAAATGTATAAAAAGTAAATTCCATTTTTTCCTTGAATCATTCCCAATAGGGTGCAGAATGTGCGTGAATGTAAAATGTTAGGTTTTTGTGTGCATGACACCTTAGATATACTTCCACTTATTCTGGAAAGTCATTTCTCCTGGCCTTAAAACTAATATCCATCCTGTACCAAGTGCACCAATCCAAGAGACAGCTGCTACGACCGATCAGGCTGTTATTATCATCGAACCCAGTAGGTTTAATCTTTTTTTTTTTTACACTAAAACAAAGGGGAAAAAATGTGGTTTTCATTATATTATATATTATATACTAGAAAAGCACTCTAATAACGCAAACCTCCGCCAAGCACCACAGTTCAGGTCACACATTTGAAGACACTATATGAGAAAACAGGGGTTCCACTGCCATCTGCTGGACATTTGTTAGTACTACAACAGCGTCAATAATAACTAAAAGAGAATAATTTAAAAATTCCTGGATCCAGACGGTGATCTGGATCACCTCCAAAAAATAATCACTTCCAGATCTCGCCATTACCAACCTATCCTGAAAATTTCATCAAAATCCATCCATAACTTTTCGAGTTATGTTGTACACAAACCAACAAACAAATAAACGTAGGCAAAAACATAACCTCATTGGCGGAGGTAATTATAGTGTTTTATTGGTCTGACCCACTTTAGATTTGAATTGACCTAAAATTATTCTAATTATCTATTTTTTGATTTTTAATATCTTTTCATCCCACGGGCCCGATTGAACCCTTTGGCAGGCCAGATTTGGCCCCCGGGCCACATGTTTGACACCCCTGATCTACAGCGATCATATCCCAATTTTATTCTTGAACTCTTTGACCTGTCCAAACCGTAGTCTGATGCGGTGGTTTCCTGCTTTTACAGGCGTATAGTTTGAACTTTTGACATATTCCAGGCTCTGAAAATGTTGTTGCGGATGCTCTGTCGACCCTGATTACTCGATGCTGTGCCCCATCTCTCTTAACCTGCTTGCTCCCATCTTTTCCCTCTCTACTCTGAAATTGCTTCTGCAGCGGAGTTGTTGGATGCCTGGATAGTGTTTGTAAGCCAGTACTGGGTGTAGAGATTTGGGCAGGAGGTGGAGGAAGTACTGAAGTTTAGTACTTAAGTAAAAGTACCAATACCCTGCAAAATATTTATAAAAGTAAAAGTAGAAGTACTACATCAAGAATCTTAAATAAAAGTACTAAATACTTCCTTTAAAAAGTCTAAAAGTCCAAGTCCTCCCACAGTGTCAGTCTGTGGACTGTGTCATTATGATACAGAACGTAGACAGACTTATTTATGCCTCTGACAATGTCACTGCTCAGTGTCACAACTAGATTATGTGGATTGAACAGATTGG
>JAPSES010000109.1:7234807-7247885 GCA_029822895.1 Maxillicosta whitleyi | reverse complement strand
GTGATGAAGACTGGATGCAGCGGTTCGATTCTGCATCATCAATAATCAAAAAATGAATGAAACTATGGATGGAACAATTTTATGAACCTTATTGTGACACTATGTAAGAATTATGTGGTAAAAAAACATGTGACAGTGAATGTGTCCTGGAGTAAAACTGAAGATAGCGCACTCAGATACTGCATGTGTGACTTTTTTTATTTTTTTTTTTTTGGGCCTGGCAGTGTATAAAGGGCTAAATCGATACAATTAAAATGCAGAATTGACTCACTTTCTCTCCAAAAGCAGAGGCACCACTCGGCTGTGGACACCTTTCCATCCTTGTAGCTGTCACAGGAGTTGAAGAAGGGTCGAATGCAGACCTCATACTTGTCCAGGTTTATAGAGGCCAGCTCGGCGTGGTCCAGGTACAGGTCCCCGTTGGTGTCTAGCTTGGAGAACATCCAGCCGATGGAGTCTTTGCAGCTCGCAACCAGGCTTTTATCCAGCGCTGTTGAGGAAAATGTGTAAAAAAAAATGGATCTTTATTTCCATTTTTAATGCTCTTTCTGTTTAATCCTCGTTTTTTTTTTTTTTTTTTTTTTTGCATAGACAATTGACTTGTAAGTGTGGAGGCAGCAGAGAATAGAGCCACTTCGTGAGTTTCTAACCTGAAGCGGTGCCAGCTCCCAGCTTGCCAGAGTTATTCTGCTTCGCGTTGCCATGAAGGAGTTGGAACCAGTCTCGTAGGCGGTCGCCTAGGTCTGCCAGGTCCTGGCCAGTGCAGCTCTCTGAGGAAGACACAGGGAAACCCAGCATTCAAACGCCTGGCACAAACTTAACAGTAATCTGACTCAGAAGGCAGCTGGGGGAGGAGGGTCGGACTACTTGTTACGCTCTTACCTGATGTACAACAGGACCCAAACGCAACATCAGCTACGTTTCCTTTTCTGACGAAGCTGCCGAGGTGGGTTTTCACACCGCGATTCATCATCATCATTTTACAATTAATTCTACCAAGCAAACCTGTGTTATCCAATAGAAATACACTTTAAGTCCCAGGCTTATCCCAACACAGAGATGAAAAACAAGGGTAACATTTCATCCGTTTGATCAATTGGCATTTTCACGTGCCCCAGAGCCTGGACAATCAATAGTGTTTGGCTGCAATGATAGATAGTGTACACTCTAAATAATTAATTACTACAAGATTGAAGGAGTATTGGAACCACATGGGAGATATTTGGCTAACAGTAATCTCTGAAATTGGTGACTATTGATCTTGAACGGGGAGCATCAGGTTCACGGGTTCTCTGAGATAATTAAAGTCTTCTCATAAAGAGTAAAGACATATGTGGACGTCTATGTATGTGTCCAAAATATCCCCCAAATCACTGGGAAACAGTAAAATTTTCTATTACTCCGAGGGGTAAAAGTACTCCATGTGCAGCAGTTTTCTTTTCTCGTAATTTCTCAATTTAATGACTCCTTCTCGAGCAAATAAAAGTCAGATTTCTTGAGTTATTTATTAAATTATCGGGACAAAAATGACTTGTTTTCCAAAGATCACAGGGTAATTCTGTTGCACTCGAAAACGAAACACCAGCAGATCACTCCTGATAATAAAAAAAATATAAGCACGGTAACAAGTTGATTATCAGGAGAAAACATGGCTAGTTTAATAGTGATAACGAGACAAATTAAGCCTGTATTAGAAAAATAAGAGCTGAGTTTTCTTTATTTATTAAAATAATAAAGTGTGAATAGTTAAACAGAACTTAAATCAGTAAAAAAAAAAACAAAAACCTCCATGTTAGTTTATTGAAGTTAGGAATGAGGAATTTTTTTAACATGAGCCATAAAGTTATATCTGTTCAGATAAATAAGCCGAAACGTCACTAACAAAAGCATCCTGTAGCAAATAATAATGTAAAAATAACCAATGCGGTAATAACTTTGACCATTTTAAATATAAATAAAACCAATACCATAATAACATAAATAGGTTTTATTTATTCTACTGTACAGCACTTTTTTGTACAGTTAATCTATGTTTTAATCTATTCTTGAAATTTTATTCTTTTATTTTGTTTTTTATTGTTCTGTAAAACATTTAATAAAAATGGATTGAATTGGGAATAAGACTGCATTTCTTACTAATACATTTTTTTTCTTTGCATCAAACATAGGTATAGTTGATGGTAATCATCATATTCATTCATCATCAAATGATCAAATTAACATTAATTATATTTAATTTCTTCAAACATGAAATTTTTAATACATAAAAACAGTATTTTCTATTGGCTCTTTCAACCATAATTAAGGAGAGTTAGACCTACATGGGATGTGTTTTGGATGAATATGATGACTATTTCATTCATTATACATATTTTTGATGAACAAACTGCACAGAAACTGCAAAACAAAAACCTTTTGTTTCCAAGAAATGCAGGCTTCTTTGTGAATAATTATAATATCAGATGCATTTATTACATTTTCAAAGAATTTTTTTAAATGTCAAGCCAATAAAAAAACAGATAAGTTATTTGCTCAAACATTTTATTAATATTATTGGCTTTATTACAATTTAAAATGAATAAAATTATTATGTTATCAGCCATTATTCATCAGGTCATTATGACATTATTGGTTGCTACACATGGGTGCTTCTATGAAACTGGGTTTATTTTGGTATGTGGAAGCTTTTTAGACCCAATAATGAAAGAGAAATTTAGACATATTTCCCACTGGAATGTACCTAATGGTGCAAAAAATATACTCTTCTTCTGAGCCATCCCAAAATTAATGAATTTATAAAGAAATATTGTAGTCAAAAATAGGACCAAAATTGGGACATGAAAATCTACCTATGTGTCGGTGCATTTGATCTGGAAAATATAGCTGTAAATGGTCTTATATACCACTATTAAATAATGACACTGTGACAATCCTAGTGGGTTTTTCCTAATCCAGACGTGCAGATTTTTCATGAATCTCAGTCTCATTCCAAATTCCGTGTGTAACCCATTGTGTCCACTTGCATAACATGCAATTGCGAATGTTTTTTCAACAGTGGCCATTCTTGTGAAACACTCTGCCGTGCATAATTAGTTCAATTCCCAAAATGTACCTGTGAGCGAATAAAGAGATATATATATATATAAAAAATAGTGCTACATGAAGGTTTTTGTATTAAACATAATGTAAAATAATATAAAAATGGGTTTTATCTGAAAAATCATTTCTCTTTTACCTCAGCAAGTATTTATGTATTAAAATAGATCCAAAGTGCTTCCAAACTTGCATCCAACATTAATCTACATCTGGTTTTAATTTTTAGCCCCTTTTTTGACCTATTTTTAGGGACCATTTTCATCGAAGCACCCACATCTAAAGGCTAAAATCATCTTAATTACAGTTTAGTTTCGATTAGGTCAGCATCGTTCTCTTGAACAGGAGGAGGAGAGTGCGCTACAAGCAACAGAATGTGCAAAAGAAAAGTGTCAAAAGCACTTCATCGTTATTCATTGTTGAGTTTCAGTCCTAAATCTGTACTCTGACGTAAGTGAGCGGTTACAAAACTCCACTAACCACCTCTTCTGAAGGTACCTTTGTCCGGACTGTAATAATAACAGTGGTTACCGCAGCACCGAAAAAGAGGTCAATGAAGTCTTTTACGCTTTTCACGTATTCCCTTTTTATTCCATTCCACGCTTATATAAATGCTTATGAATTCAACACCAAAATGACATTTGTATGATGTGCATATTCATGAAACTTGGAAGAACTCCATCTGAATGTTAAATCTGAGCTTCAGAGTAATATCTGCCTTGAGGAACAGCTAATTAATGATCCAGAATTTCCCTCTGCTCTCTAAGACATATTGTAATTGTAAAAAGCTGCGCATTGAGGGTTTGCTGTTCATTCAAATCCATGGTAAATGGTCATTTTTTTTTTTTTTTTTTTTTTATCTTAAATGGTGATGACCTTACTGTTAATTTCTTAGGTGGGTTCAATTTTGTGAAGAGGGGATTATGGGGTTGTTCAAAAATTAAAGGAGGAGGAGGAGGAAGAGAGGGAATAAGAAGAGAGAATGAAGATGAAGAAGGTGATAATGACAAAGAATAGGGAATAGAAGGAGAAAGAGAAGGATCAAAGAGGAAGAGGAAGGAGGAGAAGATGAAGAAAAAAATATCCACAAAAGAGATGAAACTGAGGAAGTTGGAGATGAAAGAGGAGAGGATGAAGGAAGAGGAGGAGTGGTGAGAATGAAGATGAAGGAAGAAAAAAAGAAGGATGAAGGAGGAGAAGCAAAAGATGAAGACAATGCAGAAGAATGAGGAGAAGGAAGAGGAGGGGAAGATGAAAGAGAGGAGGAAGGATGAGGACGAAGAAGAAGAAAAGATGAAGAAGACAATGTTGACAAAGGAGAAGAAACTGAGGAAGTAAGAGAAGAAAGAAGTGGAGAAGATGAAAGAGGAGGAAGAAGAGAGGGAAAAAGAGGAGAGAATGAAGATGAAGAAGGTGCTAAGAAGAGAAGAGGAAAGATGAAAAATATCAAAGAAACTGAAGTAGAAGAAGAATGAGAAGAAAGGAGGGAAGATGAAAGGATGAGAGGAAGAAAAGATGAAGACAATATTGACAAAGGAGAAGAAACTGAGGAAGTGGGAGAAGAAGAAAGAGGAGGGAAGATGAAGGAGAGGATGAAGGAGGAGAAACACAAGATGAAACAAGGTCATCAAATAAACTGAAGAAGAAGAAGAAGAAGAAGAAGAAAGAGAAGATCAAGATGAAGATGATAATGACAACAGCATAAAGGAGGAGAAGACAAGGTAGAAGAGACGGAAGAAAAAGATGAAGACAAGAGATAAAGAGGAAGGAGGAGAAGAATACAAGGTGAATAAGACAATGAAGAACCTGCAGAAGAAGAAAGAGGAGGAGAGGAAGAAGGAGGCAAAGGTGAGGAAGAAAACGAAGGAGAAGATGATGATAATTATGGTAGAGAAGAAGAAAATGAAGAAAGAGAAAAAGGAGGAGGAAGAGAAGGTGAAAATAACTAAGAAACTGAAGGAGGACAACGAGATGAGTATGAAGAGGTCGAGGAAGGAGGTCAAAGAAAGAGGAGGAGATGAAGATGAAAAAGCAGAACGGGTTCAGCGCGTCGCCTCGTTAACACCGACCGTACAATCACCTCCAGACGAACTCGTTTCATCACAAACGTGTAGTTTTTATTGGACAGAAACAACAGGAAAATATGGGGTTATGTTTTTTTTTTTGTGCCAAATTTAATATTTGCAACTTATGTGTATTTATAAATATATCTTTGCACGTAATTACAAATACACAAAATTTACAAATACAGGTATTGCTTGGGTTATGACTTAAGTTATTTCGACTTTACCACGCCGAAATTTTGTCCGCCATTACTGTACATACGTATTATACTGTACGCACAGTAAGTACAGTATCTTATTTTTTACATTATTTTATTAATATGAAGTATAATACATGTAGTTATTTAGAGATTTAGGGGGTATTTAGGGGTACTAAAGGGTTAATTCCAAATTATGCGGAAATTCGGGTTACATCGACAGCGTAGGAACAGAACTCGTTCGTAACCCAAGGACTACCTGTATTAAATTTGCATTTGTGGATATCAAAACACAAGTGCAAAGATATATTTACAAATACACACAATTTGCATTTGTGGATTAAAGAGGCAAAAATAACCCCATAGGAAAAAGGCCGTCAGACAAAAGTAGACGCTAAGGAGTAGAACGGTGCCTGTGAGACGTACTAGAGGGCAAACACACAATAATACCTTCAGCTCGTCTTCTCTGTGTTTGTCAGATTGAGTCCGTTCTGGTTTTTGTTTCGTCTTGTCATCTTTTTTTATCATGTAATGGGATTTCATGTTGTTACGTTTTAACTGCCTGTGCAAACTGCCCGTTCGATAGCGTCTTATATCGATCGTTTGTGTTGTCTTACGTTTCCCGGCACTTGTTTCACTCCTTTTAGCTTCTCATCTGCCCTGTTTTTTTTTTTTTTCCTGTGATAACTTCAGATGCTGCTGTTTGATTGATTTAACGGCTAATTTAACATCTGGTTAAAGGACAGAGGCTGTAAATGAGCCGTTGGGCCCGCACCGCCTGCACTTACACCCATGGTAATTAACACGCACTGGCCATAAAAGTAAATAATAACACAAATAAGTGATGGGAAATAACCCCATTTGTGATGTTTTTATGAAGCTGTCGACATAAAGATGGAAAGAAAGAATGAGGAGAGTGAAAAAAAATGGGGGGAAGATGGAGAGAATGAAGGAAGAGGAGGAGGACAGGGCTGACAGGCAGAGGTGATTTCTCTAAAACTACAATCGAAGCTCAGACTGCACGAAATGGCCAAATATGTACGGTTGTGGAAGTATTTTTTTTACTTCGTTACTGTACTTAAGTAGTTTTTTTTTTTTTTTTTAATTTCTACTTAATAATGCATACTTTTACTTTTACTACTACATTTTCTGGCAGTTATCTGTACTTTCTACTCTTTACATTTCAGAAATTGATGCTGTTACTCGTTACATTATATACAGACTTTAAAGTACATTTTAAAGTACTTTTACTTAAGTATAGGGCTGCAACTAATGATTATTTTAGTAGTCGACTAATCTACAGATCCAGTAACGATTAGTCACGATTATTCCGTGATACTGTAGCAACCCAGGGTTGCTGTGTGTGTACCAGGAAGTGGCTGGGTTCTGTGTTCGGGGGTTGTTCGGGTTTATATAGTTAGACTTAGGACATGTTGTTAATGCAAATGTTTATTTCTATTCTTGTTTTAATGTTTTATAGCGAAATCCTGTGTTTTTATACTGAAATCTTGCATTTTATGTTCGTGTTAAAGTAGAACCGTGACTTAGACGGCTGTGCGGCTCCAGAAATGTGCATCATGTTAGAATTCCGGTACCTGGCTTGACCGGAAGTGTCAAAATAAAAGCTCTTCTTCGGAAAGTAAAAGTCTGCTTCCTAAACTTCTACTCCGCCGTCACTTTACTTAACTAATACGATTAGTCGACAATAAAATTTCACGTCAACTAAACTTTATTGTCAATGTTATCAGCCCTACTTAAGTAAGATTCTTGATGTAGTACTTCTACTTTTACTTGAGTAAATATTTTGCAGGGTATTGGTACTTTTACTTGAGTACTAAACTTCAGTACTTCCTCCACTCCTGCATTTCACCGACTACAAAAGCGTTAGAACACGTTCATCTCAAAGACGAGTTCGTTCAGAATCAGATACTTATCACAAATCAACTTCTCATACATTCCCATAGCACTGTTTTCGTTGTCAATACATTTGCCGGTAGAACGTCTTCTTTGCATGTTTTAAAGCGGAACTTGGCAGGATTTTTCCCTTAATTAAACAGCTTCAAAGTCGTTCTGATGATTAAATGTCTTGTTAAGTGGAGAATGGAAGCCTTCCGCCCGCCCATCAGAGCCTCTTGTGCCAAATCTGTCATTTGTTACGTCTCTGTTCCGTCCCGTGCACTCGATCTCGTCTAGGTGGTACAAGATCTCGTCTCACATAAATACAAGTCAGGTTCATTCATAGGTTCCCAAACATTTACAAAGGCAGAGCCGGCAGGGAAGAAGAAGAGGAGGTGTTCAGAGAATGATAAGAAGAAGAAAAGACCAAGAATGACCAAAAGATGAGCTTTAACTGAGTGGATCCAACTGAACTACACAGAAGAGTGTAAGACAGATGCAGATTTGGCACCGATACTGCTGCACATGTAAATGTAGCTGAGATCAAGGCTGCGTCCCATTACCCCCCCCCCTAACCCTAGATTTTCCCCTTTCACATTTAGGGATAGGGTGTCCAATTACTGTAGCGAACAAGTGGATTTTTTCCCTTAAAATCGACCCTCAAAATGTAGGGAGGTTAGGTTGCGGACTTTGTTTGTAGTGGAAGATGAAATTACCCAAGATCCATTGCGAACTCAGTGAGTGAGATGGCTGATTTTTGTTGTTTGGAGCTGGAGAAGAGCAATTTCGTTGTAAGTATATTTTGGAAAATAAGTGTTGACATTTCGAAAAAATGTCTGGATATATTACTTAACTACACATTCAAATGACTGTTGTGTTTTGAACGTTATGTTTTGAATGTTAATGTCATAAAATATCTGACCAGGTTAGCCACTTGGTAGCTAGGCGCCAAGCTAGCTCACCCGGTTTCTTCTCTGCGCATCTCGCAGTCGAAGGTAAATGAAAAGAGCCGACACGGGCAACACCGCTGATGCCGTCATTTTTACCTCAGTGTAACAGTAGTGAAACGAGTAATCAGCTGATTATCAGTCTCGCGGAGGGAAGTTTCTTATTTCGCGGTGTAGACTATACGTGTCAGTGCGTGACATCAGCACTTTAGTTACGTTCCCTTCACGAGAATTATTTCACCTTGGCGAGTGAACTAAATTTTGAGGCCACTTAATGTCTTCATTCTCTGTGTATTTCATTAGATTTGATAATTGCTGTTGGTTATAATGAGTGTTTATGGTGTTTGCTTGTTTGTGAACAATGCCCGGTTGCTCGCTTGCTAGCAGAGATGCTTGCTAACTCGCTAGCGGAGGCGGAGGAGGAGGTGGGGAACCAGGAGGGGGAGGGGGAGGAGAAGGAGGAATGTCTAATGTAACATCAGGCCAAAGGAAGTGACATTACCAAACATCAGCCCTAAAAGTGTTTGTGGACAGAAGGAGGTATACTTACCACGTTTTGTGTCGCCGTTGGAGACGGTGATGGAGGACGTGGCACAGGGGCAGAAGCCGGAACACATCACACTGAGGTCTTTACCAGTGAGGCAGGCCTGGTGCTCCAGCTTACACTGGAAAGAAGCACAGACAGACAGACAGAGGCATGAATGCACTTCAAATATTTATGGGGGTGACCGCAGGAAAAGAGATTGCTCATTCAGATGAGACGCTGCACTTAGAGAAAGGCAGCAAGAATGAGCTGTCATTTTCTACTGTCTCCTCATGCAAGGTCAAAATTAAAAAGTATACATAAATCAATAAAGCGTCCTGGCAGCGGCCGGTGCACGGTGATGCCGCTCAAAACCACGTCAGTCATTAATCATATGGTCGTGTTCAGCCGGTGCACCCGTCCTCCCGCGAGCGCTTGATGAACTGTGCAGGCCTGCTGCGCCCACGTATGTGTCAGCACAGCAGGAAACAGCACTTGACTGGACTCCTCTCATTATTTAAAGCGATGACATGGCCACTTTCCATTTCTTTTCTGGGTTTTCACAGCGAAGGAATGCATTAAAACAGGGGTGTCAAAGTCATTTTAGTTCAGGGGCTACATACAGACACACCAGTACGACCTAAAGTGGATCAGACCAGTCAAATATTATCATGATAACCTATAAATAATGACTAATCCACATGTTTTTCTTTGGTTTTAATGTAAAAAATTTTTTTTAATCTGAATAGATCATTATCGTCATTGTCACAGAAGCAATGAAAATCAATTTAGCAGCAAAAAAAAAGACTGAATAAAAATATCACACAAAATACTGAAAAATGTAGGCTTGTGCAAAAAGCTACAGAATAAAATATTAAATATACATATGCTACTACCAAAACTACAGAAATATACTGAAATACAGCAGAGTAGAGTAGTAGCAGAGTACGACTAAAACTCCTGAAATATATAAAAGCTAAGTTTATACTATGGATGAGAAATATGTGAAACAAACAATGATAAATAAAGGTCTAAAATAAGGGCGATTATAAGAATATTCTACTTTTTAGTAAATATTGTATATATTTATGGTCCTATTATGATCTGTAAGTTATAATGTACATGTGTAAATGAGGAATAATATTGTTTAGACTCAGTGTAAAACTGCAAACATACAAATAGAATATGTCTGTTATGTTTATTGCCTTAGTACATTCACATGCCATTACATATTCAAATGAACAGGAAATTAATCGCTAGCTCAATGCTAACTTAAATGGGAAAATCCATAGATACGCTATCGATTAGCATTTACAGATTAATGTCTTTTTTTATCCAGCAACCAGCTCACATCAGAAATGTTTTTACTATTCATTCGTAAACTGAATATAAAATACTTACAGGCAAACATTTTATTGGCCAAACAAACACAATGAGAAAACTGCGTCTATTAGCTGCTTCTGTCTGAACTGACAACGGGAACACTGAAAGCACAAATACACGTAACTGTAACTTTTGGATAGTTATTTAGACATTTAGGGGGTATTTAGGGGTACTAAAGGTTTAATTCTGATTTACGTCGAAATTCGGGTTACGTCACCATCTTAGGAATGGAATAACCCGCATCCAATATTTTGTATTTACACTAAAATAAAGAGGAAAAATGTGAAGTTATCATTATTAAGAAGTTATTATGGTAATATTTTACGCGCACAACTCACTTGAGACTAAAACTATGGATTTATTTGACCCCTAAATATCTTCGGTGTAATTAGTGCATTTTGTAAATTCATCCCACAGGCCGGGTCGGACCCTTTGGTGGGGTGGTTTTAGCCCCCGGGCCATATGTTTGACACCCCTGCATTGAAAGTTAAAAACAAAAAAAGAGGCAGATCCAAAAGAAAGAACAGAAGAGGCAGTGAATGCATTCCAGGAGGTTGATTGTTCTTTCTTTTCTTTACCTCGGAGGCGTAGTTGTGTCCGTCAGAGCCGCACACAGGTGAGGAGGCGGCCACGGGACACGGCTTACAGCTGCTTTCATGGACGTCCAACTGCCCCGCCTGTTTGACTCTGGAAAAACAAAAAAAACAGAAACAGCCGAACGGTGGAGTCAACAAAACGTGTAAAAGAAGGATTTCCTCTCTCTCTTCTTGTGCTACATTCTCTTTTTCATCTGTCCTGGGTGTTCTTTTTTTTTTTTACTGAAAATGGGCGACAAAGGAAAAACTGACATAAAGCGTCTTTGAACGGCACATCAATATGCAATATTCAAAAACCAGCACGAACTAGAAATGTTCAGAAATGTAACTGAATTCTATTGGACTAAGCAAAAAAAAGAAAAAAAACCTCCTAACCCTAAAGCTGTTCAAGACGTTTCTGTCTTATAGGGGTGTGGTCAAAATATCGATACGGGGATATATCGTTGCGGGCCTCTTCACGATACGCGTATCGATACGAAGGCGTCAGTATCGATATTTCACATGCAACAAACATTTAGTTTATGAAGTTTCTGAAACGGAATCTGACTGACGTGCATTAAACCCAACAAGGTTATGAACAACAGTGACTGCAGCGTTAACCACGACATGGACGTAACAGATCAACGCTTGGACTGATTGAGTAGATCTGTGCGTGTTAGCATGTTTATTATGGGTTTGTGTGATTGTGTGAGTTGTCATTGTTTTTTTATTCCTGTTATCCACAAAATAATTATCTTCCATGTTCTATTCACTAGATCACAAAGAAAACTAGCTTAAAAATAAAATATATTTTGTCTGTTTTGTTATTTTTGTATGATCAAAATATCAATGCAGGGATATATCATCGCAGGCCTCTTCACGATACGCGTATCGATATGAAGGCGTCAGTATCGATATTTCACATGCAACAAATAATGTGGGAAGTGAATTAAAAGCACCACTGAGTCTTTATGGGTTAATCTTAACCCTTTGACAACTGTTTTTGGGGTGAATTTTTCCTCTACCTTTAACATTTCCTATGTAAATTATCACCTTTTATCCAAATATTGTTAGAATTTTGTATTTTTCAGTGAGAATCGTCTGTTTTTCTGTTTAATTTACCGATCATTGTTCATATTTTGTCCTAAATGTTTCAGATGTTATTTTATCAAAACAGAGAAAAACACGGAAATTGGTCTTTAGTCTTTTTCACCACTGTCTATTATAAACTGAATATAAAAACAAGCGTCTAAAACAGCTGTCATGTTAAACTACACTGGTTTTACTTGTGAATCAATGTTGCAGACGGTGTTTCAACGTTCACTGTGGCGCCTTTGAACGTCTAAATGGGTCAAATCTGATGAAACTGCATTTCACCTGAATTATTTACATGTATTCAAGTATTGTATAGACCTACATGGTTCCAAAGTGAGAACTCACAGATAGTTTTTTTCTGTTTCTTCACACAAAAGGCGTTTAATTGAAGCTGAAATCAGTAGAATATCAGACTAAAACCTGTATATTATTACGTTTTATATATTATACTTTGTACATAACCTAATTTTAATGGAATAACCTTTAGAATCCAGTCATTTTTCTTCTAGCGGAGTATTTTCACAGTGTTTATCATCACTTTTACTGAACTAACGGATGTAATACGTTTATTTAATTTGTAAATACTACTGTATGTTCTTATCCAGGTTTTTATCCCAGAGACTGTTTTTATTGTGTTTTATTGCATCTTGTTTCTATTTATTTGATCATTTTACTTTACATCCATGCTGCTATACTGACGACTGTTGGAGCACTGAGCACTTTTTTTGTCTTTTTGTCTTGGATCTCGACCAAGTACCTGCCGAACAGATTCAATGTGTGTTTTGTTGTCTTGTTGTTACACCATACAATCACTGTTTGCCAAACAAAACTGTTCTTATTTTTAATTTGTTGTTGTTTTTACATGTACAGATTGGATGTTTTTAATCTATTCTTGTATTTTACTCTTTTATTCTTTACTGATTTTGGTGCGGAAGTTGACCACTTTGATCCTCAGGTGGGCCCTTGGGTAAGGCCCTTTACGCTATACATCCCTATACCTGAAGCCACAAGGGGGCAGTGTCTCATTGTGCTGGTACCAAGCCTGTATAAATACAGAGGGTTGTGTCAGGAAGGGCATCCGACGTAAAAACCTGTGCCAAATCAACATGCGAATGTGACTGGCAACCGAAAGAAAGATTATTCCTATTCTTTATTGATTTATTTTCCTCTACAGTACTTTGGTCCACAGTGGTTGTTTTAAAATGCTTTTTAAATATATAATCATAAATATAGACCGTGTTTGTTAACAAACTCACGGGTAGCTCCCACATGGGTATTTATAGTTCATTCTAAAAGTTTGTTTAGT
>JAPSES010000109.1:7211500-7222643 GCA_029822895.1 Maxillicosta whitleyi | reverse complement strand
CGTCTTGGGGTGCTGCGTACATATACTGCTTGTTGTGACCCACCACATTGTAAATAGAGCTACTCAAAGTGTTTTTTTGTGGAAGGTGCTCTTTAACATTCCAAAAGTCTCAGTTTGGACACACAAAATAACTAAACTGAACGTTCTACTAGTGATTTGCAGCTGAGCGGAAAATTATTCCTTGCATTTTTCTGTGACTGTCAATTACGTTGAGGTGTCTGAAATGGAAACCAAAAATGAAGCTAACACCTAAAATGCTGACCCGTTCCTTTCGTCCTTTCCCACTTTTCCTCAGACCTCCACAGTGCCATCCATCTGCTGAGCACTAGTGTGTGTTGCTCTTTATCAAAAACCTTGAGTGCAGTACTTTACACTACAGATTTTTTATTTCTATCACTGATGTTATATTTGTTGTAAATCTGTCTTCTAATGTTGAGTAAGTGGCCAAACCACTAGCCCCAAAGCGTGAATGTATCATCATAAAAAACACTTGGAGCATCTTAACTCCTGCGCTGTTGCGGAGGGAATATTTGCAAACTAACTCTGGTTTTTAGATTGTGTCTCTGGCGATGTTGTGCTGGAATGATAATAAAAAATCAGCGTCCCTTGCTGTATCCACGCTGACCCATTTCTCTCCGTGTCAGGACAGAGAGGATCAGCTATAAAGCGGTTACTACTCGGCAAGAGGCCCAGAGAGCACCCCGAGGATCAGGTCTGTTCAGTTTAACTCGGTCTTATTCTGCTCAGGGGACACGAAGACTGAGCTCTCAAGTCAAGCTGAACAAGTGTAGCCGAAGGCATCTTAAATAGTGTGCACGGAATGAGGAGTTAAAGAGACAGACTTTATGTTGTTTTTAGGTTTTATTACATTGAATGTAGCCGGAGAGGAAGCACAAATGTTGCGTCTGTCCACTACATAGTACACTTAAAGGTTGAACCACTTGACAGGATATAGTGATTCAGTCTAAAAGGAATCAAATATCAACTCTTGTCTAGTTCATAATCAAAATGTTAGCTAATCACACGTACTTTTAGGTAAGGATTTGCAAAAAAAAAAGATTGATATCTGTAATATATGTCAAAGGGTTAAGGGTTAACTCACTCTATTACCCCCATATTACTGCATTTTACCCATCCTAATACACACACAGTACTAGCGTTAGAATTAGCAATTAGCATTAGCGCGTAAATTATTCATTCATTTATTCATTATGCACAACAGCATCCATGTCCCACTTACATTGCCAAGTCATTTCCATAACTTATAATATTTACCAGTAAGTTTTTGACTCTTTCCAATAAGAATATAGTATAAATTTAACAATGTTCATCATGTTATTCAGACCTAGATGCTATATGTGTGATGTGAAACCCTATGTTTCTGTTGTTAAGGTTACATCTGGATATGTAGTATTAGCACTTTGTCTTTTTATATATCTCAAATTATTATTTCTGTGAAGAGAAATTTAGTCTCTGCATTTTAACCATTCTCGCATTAGTGTTAGCAATTAGCACATTAGGATCAGATTTATCAATACATTGGTGAATGACATTAAAAGAATTAATTCATGGTAGATAGAGAACTTAGAGGAATCTCATGTGGCATGAAGAAAGACAAACTCAACATGGAAAGGTATGGGTCTGAATGGGAAATGAATGCCAAACCTAGCATCTATGACAATGCTAATGTAGCAATACTGTTAACATTATGCACAGATACATATCAACTGTATTTAACCCGAGGAAGGGATTTGCTAACAATCACCTCAAGAAGACAAAATATGAAATAAAATATAATATTAAGTACAGAGATTTAAGATTTTTCGTAATTATGCTAACATTTCAAGAACTCAGGGTCCTGTTGTAATAAGATAATCAAAATTAATACTATTTTTCCTGTCAGTGGTCAGAATGTTATGGCTGATCGGTGTCCGTCACATGTTCTTTCATGCTTTACATCAGTCATCTGATACCAACTTGGCCCCTTAAATTGACCCTGTAAAGCCTGAACCATTAAATCAAAATAAAATTCCAATCATTTCCAATCAGTGGTCCTTCTGAACAACAACAAAAAAAAATTATTTTCCTAATATCCATTTCCATGTATGACTTTCAATTTTGTATTACATTTCTCAATGCTCAAATATCATTATTTTTGAACAAACAAAAACATAATATATCACAAACACGTCGAACAAATTGGTCATTTCTTTTCTAAATTGCCTTCGTCATTAATATAATATATAAATAAAGGTATTATTATTATTATTATTAATGACAATCTTGTAGTGTTACAAGAAAAGCCTCTGGTGACTGGTGGATTATCTGTGTATTGTATGTATCTAATTATACACACCAGGTTTTTCAAGATAAAAAATGTCACACTGATTATGTAGAGGGCTTCAAAACGCATGTATCAAATTTGATACATTTGGTGTTATTGGGTTAAGCTTTCCAAAATTAGTTAACAGAAACATACCCTATGAGCCAAAGTAATGTGTCTTTTTTTTACCCTTTCACCTCGTACCACAAACCTCCTCCCTTCACCATCCCTCATCCTCTGTCGTGTACAGTCTCTGAGGGATATAATCGATCACAAATATTGAACATGCTTAAAAAAAAAAAATCTTTGCTAGAGAAACTGGCAACGACTGGATCTGAAGACTCAGGAGCTGGATGTGTACACATAACACACTGCACGATTTTATCTGCGGCAGCGAACACCGACTGAGCACGACAGGAACTGAAATCACATTCATAATCATTTTGACAGTCATTAAGTCTGTGCTCAGCTTTAGAGGATGCTGCACTATTTCCACTAAGATGATTTTTTAATTTTAAGGGGCTGTATCTTTTTTTTTTTTTTTAAATATATATATATAGATGCCACTTTGTTTGTTTTGTTCGCTTGTAATGGATTCGACTGCAGATTCTTCATATTTTTAATAATAATAATAACAATAGAGAGATATACTAGTAAGTTATTGATTTATGTTCATATTTTATTCATTTCACGCAGGTGTTTTTGTGATGTATGGGTAGAGTGGGAAAATTATGCCAGAAGAAAGTATAAAAGTGATATCATTCTTTAGTTTGAGCATTTTAAGTCGGGTTTTATACGACGTGGAATTCATGAATAAATATTGAAGAGTAGCAGGAGGTGAAATATGGACAATGAAGTGGACACAAGCCAAGGCTGAGCTTCGATATAAGCGACTTTTTTATTTATTTATTTATTTATTTTTTGCAATTTCTAGAGATAAACCCTGATGTATTTGGTTGATGAGACATTTTGCAGTTACTTGCTTTGGACTGACTCTGATGGTGGATGATATCAGGGTTTTTAATTTGACACAAAATCTTGACCTTAATATCAATTCATCGTGACATGACCTGATTTCTAAATGATTATTCAATAATTTGTTCCCTCTTTCATCTTGTTTTGTCTGTTATAATCCATTCTATTGTGTTTCATATATTATAGATTTTTTTCCCCCTGATTTTATGTATGTAGCGTTTATGTCATTTTCTCATTAAACCTCCATGTGTTATATTTTTTCTAGAACAGTATCTTCATCTGTTCTCACCATTTACATAACCTCCATTCTGTTACACATTTGTCATCTTGTTTTATTGTGCAATTATATTATTATTACGATTAATATTATTATGCAATATACGTTTTCATCTTGTTTTGTAAACGTCTTTTAAATATATTATTACATTAATATTATATTTATACTTTTTCATTTATTTTTTAAGTCTTTTTACTTTAGTTTTTGTCTTATACATAATTTCTTTTTTTTTTTGCCATCTTTTTTCCTGTCTTGAGTGTCTTCCACAATGTTTTCATCAAGTGGATTCACTTTGAGGGGAAAAAAAAACAAATTGAAAATTAAACATTTATGCAACTTAATCTACATGTTTTCTCAGCTTTCGTTTCTCCTTAATTACTTGGCATTTTATGTTCAGTGATCCGAATTTATTCATTAAGGTGTGTAATATATTGACTTGTAGAATGTTAATTAATTCAACCATTGACTTTTTATTTATTTTTTTTGCTCTATAAAAATATTTCCACAAATTCACCACGGAGTCTAACTCTTTCAATTACACTTCTATTTCATTCATTTACTGGTGTTTGTTCTTGATTTGCCGATGATATTGTACTATTTTACGCTGTATAGTCAGAAACAAATCCTCACTAGTCTGGGCTGAAAAGATATATTTTTCTTTCTGCTAAAGCTGAGATGATAAGATGACACCTACAGCTTCACAGAGACATCAAATGCAAGGCAAAAAACAACAAAAAAAAAAACGCGTACAAAGAGTCACTAACCTCAACTTCCTGCAGCGGTGACACGCAGCAGTGAGGGAGAATAAAAAGAGAGGCATTGTTAGAGATTAAAAACACTTTTCAGTTTTCATTTAGAGCTTCCATTCAGCATGCAAACAGTGGGTTGGTTTACAACAGTTATGGCAGCAGTTAAACTGTCAGCCCTTAATGCACGCTGATTGCAAATACATGCCTTAGTCTCGCTCCTCTCCGGGGACAACATAAGACATTCACAGAGGATTATGAGCGCCTATTAACTGAGGATGATCAGCTGCCATTTCTATGAGCTGGCAGGAGTCCCAATCACTAAGGGCTCATTCTGTGTTGGTGTTTACAAGCCAAACGCCAGCTTCCTGCCAACTCCGAAGTTGTGGATAAGCCGTGACATACCGGATCGGCCTTGGGAAAACAGGGAAATTTGTGGGAATCTTCAAAGTCAACAGACAGATGTGATTTAGATGTTTTTTTTTTATAGTTGCTGCAGACACATAGTGCACATTTACTAAGCGTAGCATCGACAACGCAGACAGATATAGCTCTTGTAAAGTACAACCTTGAGTTAACAGGGGAGTGACTGCTTTCCTTTCATTCCATTTCACCGTCTTGGCTTTGGTCCAAGGGCATTACACATCAATACCCACCGCAGCCTCTTCCTGTGCGCTTCATCATTCAATGCTCTGGTGTGTTTGAAAGAAATACAGCACTGCATGGTTTATTTCAGCAACTCCACCCAGTAAATAAACCTAATTCTTATACACACAGAGGCCTATACCTGTCTACTTAACAGTGCTGTGACAGCATCTTCATATATCACCATGAACAATTTACTGGCCACACAAGGACAAGCGAAAAAGCAAAAGGCGGGCTTTGAAAGGCCTAAGAAAGAATCCATCATGCAGCAGTCGCAGGAGAACTTTTGCCTCAGAGACAGTTTCTTAGAAGTAAATATTTTCTCTGTTGCAGTGAAAATGTCGAGGCGCTACATATACAAGAGGCAATATCCATGTTTGTTATGCCGGGGATCCCTTCTGAATCGGAAGAAATAACTTTTTTTTTTTAACCATGTCATATGTGATGTAAACGCCACAAGCCTGAGTTCAGGAGAAGAATAAAAAGAATCTAGATCTTCATAGCTGGCAAGAAAGCAATTACAAGGAAACGGGGCAAGGTAGCTCCTCCTAATCAGGAACAGTGGATGGAGATTGTCGAAGAAATCTGCATAATGAAAAGTGAACTCGCAGTCTGAGATTACAAGAGGCAGAGTTAGAAGCAAAATGGACTTTATTCAGAACCCAAAACAGTGACAATCTCCTTGAACTCCTCAGGTGGACAAGTTTAAGTATCTCGGGAAGTGAGGGTAGGATGGAGCGGGAGGTTGACAGGCGGATTGGGGCGGCGTCTGCAGTGATGCGGGCGCTAAACTGGTCCGTTGTGGTGAAGAGGGAGCTAAGCCAGAAGGTGAAGCTCTCCATTTACCGGTCGATCTACGTTCCGACCTTCACCTGTGGTCATGAGTTCTGGGTAATTTGTGAAAGAACGAGGTTGTGGGGACAAGGACGCAGGGTTCACAGAGTAACAGCTCAGCCTTAGAGAAAAGGGGAGGAGTTTGATGGAACTCAGAGAAGAGTCGCTGCTCCTCCATGTCCAGAGGAGCCAGTTGAGGATGGCTCTTGGACGCCTCCCTGGGGGGGGTGGTTTGGGGCATGTCCATCTGGGAAGAGGCCGACCCAGGACATGCTGGAGGGACTATAACTGTGGTCTGAGCTGGGAACGTCTGAAGATTCCCCTGGAAGAGCAGGTGGACGCGGTTGTGGAGAGGGCTGTCTGGGCTTCTGTACTGAAGCTGCTGCCCCCCCCTGACCCGGAACCCGGATAAGAAAACGAATATGAGTACGAAAACAGGCACAAAAACAAAGCGAAAAAGGAATAACAGAAAAAGCAAAGATGGATGGACTATTAATACCGTACTTTCTGGACTATAAGCTGCAACTTTTTCTACTTTGAACCCTGCGGCTTATACAACGATGCGGCTGGAGTATAGATGTTTGACCTCCAGGGGGCGCTCTAGCAGGAAGTGCAAAAGCGAGACAGACAATTGGAAGAGGTGAATGACCGAGGAAGACGGTAGTTTTAAACTTAACCCATCATAGAAAACACACAAACAAATGCATATGTAAATACACTGAAGAACAGGAGTTCAATGGTTTCAGAAGCAGGAGGAAGATGGAGATCAATGAGTTTAATGTTTTTTTTAATCCAGCTGTTTTACTGATGTTACAAGCACTGTTTGAAAAAAAGCAGTGAATGCATGTAAATAAATATGTAAATAATCTTTCTGTTTAGCATCTTTCTTTGTAAATATATCATGTTGCAACGTGGACACCTGAGGCTTATAGTCAGATGCGGCTAATATTCAGGTGCATCTTATAGCTCGGAAAATACAGTAATGTGACTCCCAAACAGTGCTGTTATTATTTTTCTTTATAAACAAAAATTTAAGGAATAAAAAAAAAAAACATAATTTAAATCTTCAAATATCACAAATTCTGTCTTTTGCTGCTCGGTCTGAGCGGAGTCAGCACTAAAGAGAGGGATAAAAGGAGGAAAAGAAAAGCCTTTCTGACACTACCAGCAGATTAATACATGTGTAAACGTGTACAGAGGACTTTCAGTTGTTAGAATCTACCGAAGACTGACAAACTTAACTCCTTAACAATTTCCTACAAGGCAACTGAAGTGACCTTAACATCCTCCCACCAGACAATAGAAGCTGAAAACAACAGTACAGGTCAATAACAGAAGGACATTTACATACACTGACATTTTCCTGTCTCCAGCAGTCGTATGAATAAGTGCAAGAGTGGCCACGTGACGACACAGGAGACCGACGTTTCATGTCAAACCAAAGATAAACGCTGGGTTGATTCTTCTGTCACACACGACTATTTTAACTCTTCCAATGCCATTAACTGGGACCCAGTTGGTTTTTAAGTCTAAATCACGCCCAAGACGCTGTCACAGTCGAAGCGCACTGGTTATTTTTTGCTTTTAATGATATCTGCAGCATTTTCACACATGTCAAAACTGGAAATCTACCTATGATGTGGTTTAGCGTTGACAGCCTAGTAGGAAAAAAAGCAGATATCTAACAATAATTGACAGAACTTTAAGCTTTATACCAGGGGTTTTCAAAGTTTGTTTGTTTTTTTTAAGGTTTTTTTTTTTTATTCTCATTATTACTGGTATTGTTGTTGCTTTGTCTTTTCCATGTTCAACAATACATTTTATAAACATCTTTATTTTTGTATGTTCTTAAACATATTTTTAAACATATTTATCTGAGTATGTGCTTAAATATCTTTTAAATATCTTTTTTTTTAATATTATATTATGTCTTTATATTGATCTTATGCATTCAAAATAGTATATTTTACTGTTTTAATCATAATTCTAGTATATATACTTAGAGTAATTTATCTTTCATTTTTGTAAAACACCTTGCATATGCATTGTGCTATATCAATAACATCCCCTGGTGCCTTTTGTCAGTGTATATGTAACTTACATATAAAATATATAAGTTCTGTTCTTAGGCCAGTGTTAGGTTTGTTTTAGCAAAGATATGAAGCCCACACATATGCGTTTCTCAGTGTCTTTTTCAGTCTATGTGCTGCTGGAATATACAGGAAATGCGGAAACAGTGTTAAAAACAAAAACACATTTCACAAAATAAACACAAAAAAAAAGACAAAAATGAAGAATAGTGCAGAAGCTAGGAAGAAAAACAAAACTCTGGGATGCACCTGACACACTGAAGGAGGTTTGATATTATGCACAGCAAAATTACTTGAGAAAATTTCTTGACTAAAGAGAGTTTGGAGGTGTACGAAATGCAAATGGGGGTCACACTACATCTGACTTTTAGCTTTTAATTCAGTTTTTTCTGATTTAATGCTGTGCACATACACAGATGTGACTAAGAAAATAGATGCAAGCAGACTAAAAGCTTTATTCAGAGCAGACTAGAACTACCTGTGCCTTTGGCAAATTGGGATAATTGTGAAGGTCAACATTGATTGTAATCTGCCATGGCTGTAATTTGTAAAGTAAAGTTTCCACAGTAAAGACAGAGGTCCTGTGCTAGCGGATAGCGACTGGATAGCTTAGCGGTTAACACTGCAGATCCTGGTGCAGAAGGTTGCCAGCTCAAATCCCAGGTGTACCCTTGGGCAAGGCCCTTTACACTATACATGCCTATATACCCTGTAAGTCACCTTGGATAAAAACATCAGTCAAATGTAATGGAATGGAATCATATTAGATCTGTACAAATCCACATCTTTGGACTGATTTGCAACATGTTTTCTTTCCACTTCTGCCTATTTTCTGGTTGATAATGATGAAGGTTTCACTGATAAGGATAAATGACAGTTTAGGGAAGAAATTCTGGATGTTCAAGTTTTAATATATGAACTATGTTACATAATATCGTGGATATTGACTGAATTAGCAAAGCGACACAATGATCAAATAGGACACATATGACAGGATACTGGAAATGAATTAGAGTTTAGTAAAAACAGGCTTTCTTTTTTGCCTGTAAATTTATTGCATGAAACATAAATAATTTCCGAATCATCAGAGATCTGTATTATAATCCTGTCGTGCATGGTTTGCACAGGACGGGGGCCGAACAGGACATTCATTTCATTCATCTACTGTATATTTGACCCCTGTTTTAATTCGACTGTTTAACCCTGTAAAGCCCTGGCAGGCAACTTATTGTGATATAGGGCTCTACAAATAAAATTGAATTGAATTGAATTGACTGCTGCAGTTTGGCATACTTGTGTATTTTTGATCAGAGACCACTTCCGTTTTATAATATAAGATATGCAAACATAAGAATGTAAACATTAGGGGTGGGTATTGTCAACAACCTTGCGATACGATACATATCCCGATACAAGGGTCACGATATGATACGTATCATGATATATGTGCATTGCGGTACATGGTATTCAACGCGATATGCATCCCGATATTTTAGATACTGTAATAAAAGAGGTTTGTTTTAAACTCGGTTCGTTTTTCCAAATAGAAATCTTTATGTACAAATAAAGTCTTTACAAAACCAACACCGTAGGTATTCTTCTACACGTCCAAAAACAACACACACACACACAAAAAAAAAAAACATTTACAATTAAAAACTGTGATGATTCATCGATTCTGGATCTAATCTGTTTCCAAAAAGGTTGGTTTTGTGTGGTTTGAACACATCCCTCCAAACGTCTTCACTGTAAACCCATTGTAGGTCGTCCTCCCATTGTTTAACAAGCCCATCAATACTGCGCCCTTTCCAACGCCACAATTATTTAATACATGATAATACATACACGCTTTTACCCGGAAGATAATGAACGCACAACTCTGACCTACAGGGGAGTCATTTTACAGTATTTCCTTTAAGACAAGGATCTAAAACCTTTTTCCACCATGGAGTAATATGACTTTTATTCCATATTTAAATCTTTATGTGGTATTTTATAGGTTATGGCAGTAATTTGATGACTTGATTCGCTGACATTGCCTTATAATAAAAATAATCAAAAGCCCCTGAATTGGCGAATTGGGATTTTTTTTTTTTTTTTAACGAAGAGCATCATAAAAAAAATCCCACATAACTGACCGGCTTCGTCGTTAAAGATATGACTTCTGTAGCATGTTGTGTGTCAGATCTAACGATTTGTTAATTAATTATTCGCAGGGGCTTCTGCAATTACCCAGCCTGCAGTGCAGCAGACTCCCCTACTGCGTGTCCTTAAGGCTGGGGGTGCTTATCTTCTCCCAGCAGCAGTGTGACAGCGAGGATGCCGGGGCTGAGGCTGCATTTAGTCCTTCACCAAGGTTGAAAGCTAATGCTGTCCCACTATATCCTATCCAGATTCAGAGCAAGTCCAGACAGGAGGCAGGGGAGCCACAGGGAGAGACGAGGAGAGGAGGGGACAGATCAGGGAGCGAGGAGGGATGATATTCATGGTGAAGGTCCCCTGAGTTATGTGATTCATATCACACACACCACCTCTTCTGCCATTTGTCAACAAGGCTGTAATGCAGCCGGTGTAAAACAGAGCTGGGAGGCTAATGGAGCTTGACTATCCAGATGCTGTGACTGCTCCTCCTGGACTGCTCGCCGGTATTAGGCTGACAACGTTTGGCCACAAGCCTGACTGCGTTCCTCTGAGTTAACGTCTATCTCACCTCGACGAAGCCCCGGCTACTGGTGACATAAATACCAGAGAACCATGAACCGTCACGGCGGCGGTGGCGGCGGCACAAACATGGACACACATCTGTCCCAGCGCCGCATCACGCACCCTGCTCCGACGTGAACTTTTGACTCAGAAACATCTGATTGCATTTACGCTGTTGGTGCTTGAGCGCTAGAGGAGATAAAGAGTCACCCGGTAATGAGTCTGAATATCACAGACTAATTACTGAGGATGGGTGATATAGCTGAAAAATGCATCACAATTAACTCTTTCATCTCAGATTAAGTCGGAATCATATCCTCCTGAGATCTCGGAAAGTAAAGGTTTGGGCTTTTTTTTTTTTTTTTTTACATTAAAAGAGTGATATTTACCTCCGCCGCTCTGTTTTTGTCGGTGTTTGTTTGTTTGTTTGTAACATAACTCAAAAAATTAAGGACGGATTTGGATGAAATTTTCAGGATTTGTTCCCAATGGCACAAGGACGAAATGATTAACTTTTGGGGGTGATCCGGAACAAATCCTGGATTCTGGA
>JAPSES010000109.1:7183371-7205211 GCA_029822895.1 Maxillicosta whitleyi | reverse complement strand
AGGGGGACGGGGGGGGGGGGGCATGACATATTCATGTTGCCAGGGGGGGCAGGTTAGAAGGTGTGAAAATTCCATCTGCCGTACAAGAAAGGCATAGAAAGCATGTTAAGTTTCATTTTTTATTTCTGCCAGTTCCTCTACTTGTTGCTCAGGGCTGAAAAGTCAGGCTCTTATTGGCTCGCTGTTAGCCAATCAGAGTCAAGAACATTAGCATGTTGAGCTGAGTCTTCCAGCAGGCTTTCTATACCACATTAGCATGGCTTGAAACTTGTTAATGAAGGTGTTTTTTCCACAGTAGAACTTCAGACATGACCACAAAAGTAAAGAAATACGTACTTTAAGGTATTTTCAAGTGAGAATATGTTTGTTCAGACTTTAAATATGTGCTCAGTTTATTACCACAGTTTATTAACCCTTTCGTGCTTGAATTACGTGAACCTTTTTGAAGCAAAGAAACTTGTATTTACTGATATACTCTGTTAAAACTATGAAATAAAAACATTTTAATGCTACTAATCGGATATTTTCTCACATTTTAACATACATTAATGCTAGTCATTACTCAATTTATGGGGAGAATATGCAAAAAAACCAAAAACTTTTGTTGTTGCTGTTTCAAACACAGCCCCAGCTTTCGACAAAGAAGAAACATCCAATGGAAACATAGATTTGAAAAGTGTTTAGAGTCTATGGGAGGTCATGTTAAAAAAAAAAAAAAAAAAAAATTGGATATTTTGAGAAATAAACTTTATTGCATTTTTTAAGGTTTGGGTTCTTTTTGACTCTCCTTTGTATTTGTTTCTGATTTCAACAAAAAACAAAACGCTATGACATGTGGCCTAAGTCTTCAGGAAACCTCTGGAAAAGTAGGAGAAAATGTGTTAGAATTAAGTTTTAAATAGCTTATATTTCACTAAGATGGGTTTGTGATTTGCCCTGGGGTTGTGTTGTAATGTGGTCTGTGTAACTTTTTCTAATTTTGTTGGTATTTTAAATAATATTGGAATATTAATATACATATAAACAGAATGTGCAACCTTGTTTTGAGGTTCTTCAGCAGATGAGTATCAGTGTCTGCAGGACATTTGATACACAAAGTAAACTGGAAAGAATAAAATGATGAACACTCATCTTTCTTTAAGGATCAATCCCAAACCCACTGAGTCAGACACCGACCCTTTAAGTGGACCGTAGATCTGCTCAGTGGCCAAAAACGTGCTTTGAGCAGCTGTGCAATCATTTGAGCGTGCAGAAGTGCTTTGCTGGCGTGTGCGTTCAGCAAACGTCCAAAAACCGCCTATCTGTGGCTCTGATGATAACTTTATTTGCCATTTCTTTTTTTTTTTTTTTTTTTTTTTTTTTTATAGCTTTTCCTGCTGTTTGAATTAATTATCCTGTGATGACAAGTCCGCTGATGCCATAGAGCTCTTTTACAACTGTCACACACATGAATTTAGAAACCAGCAGCACAGTTACGGGAGGATAATGATGATAACCATCCCCGTTGAAATGCCGCGGGGATGTTCACGAGACAGCTCTCAGGGATAGCTAAGTTAAATATGCTAGCTGGCTGATTACATTTAATTCCCCCCATCTGCCATGGCAATGAGAACAAATTGGGTTGTTGTGGCTGCTGATAATGCTAATCTCCCACAGTGGCGCTGGATATTACAGTAAAAGAGGGAGCCACATTGAGATGTCACGTTATGGCTTTAGGAAGGACTACATCACGCATAAATGAGATTCCGTCGGGTTCTTTCAACTGAGAAAAAAGCTATTAGCGCTTTAGCTCGACGCCCCATCCCAGCTCTACGATTTGCTTGATTAAGGTCATTTCAATATGACTTTGTAGTGTGTATCCATTACCCTGCCAACTCGACAAATTAACAGTCTCTGTCTCTCTCCCACACACACAAACAAATATATCCACCACATGCCACACATACTAAATACAGCTCCTACACAGACAGGATCCAAACGCGTCCTTGACACCTCTTGCTCTGACGGTTAGGACTGAAACGACATGGCGTCCACGCTCAGCTCAGCTCTGGGACAGTGGAGCCAGACGAACAGCACCCATCTTGTGCAAATCAGATGTACAGAACAGGTGGAAGAGGCTGCTTTTTCCCCAGGCAAGAGCATGTCCTCGAAGTTTTTGTAGCTGTCTGGCCTAATTGTACAGTACTTGCCCTGCTGTTTCAACAGTGAGTGATTTGTGGCCTAAAGCAAAGAATCTATCAATGCCAGGTTGAACCTCGGAACCTTACATTATTACACCTCCTGAACACCAGCGAAAATGCCTGTGTTTGGTCTGATCGTGTGTTCGGTGCAGCCACATCCCAGACAATTCATATCAATACTGCCCTGAACTCACATCTATCAAGCGTATTCAGCCCTCCTCTGCCTCCCCCCCCCCCCGCAGCCTCGATATATTTCCACCTGCCTCATATATGCACAGCTATGTTTAATTTCCACTGAAATAACAGGTCCCGCACGTCTGCCCTCCCTGAGAATGATTTCAGCAGGTGTAGCCTATCCTGAAGTGTTTACCCAGCGATGGGTAAACTCAGGTTTCAGCCTCCTGTCTGTGTCTGATAACAATAAAGGTCACAGCAGATAAACAGATAAGGCCGTCATTGTAGTGAAGAGGCTTATGGATTTCCATACGTTAGTGTCGGATTTCTTATCACCACAGTGTTTTAATCACTGTTTTTTTTTTAACCGTGCTATCATGCATAAAAGTGTTAGATAGTGTGAGAGAAACCACATGTAATCTGCATGTGGATTAAATTGTGCGCAAATCTTATTATATATCTTTTTCCCATCATTATCAAACAAAGGTATTTTGATATATCACTCGCTGCTTTGTATTCTATATCACGCTGTTGTGCTATTGTGTGACAAAATGTCAGAAACAGCCGATTATACTCAGTGATCCCAGACCAGCTGAATAGAAATATTCAGCCATTATCAGACGTGACAAAGAAAAGCATGAAATTCTCTGTATGGCTGGAATTTTTTACAGGTTATTCTTGTGCAAATGAAAGCATCGATTCATTCATTTATCGCCACCAAATTTTATTGGATTGCCATATTGTTAGATGTATATTGGATAAATGTAGGCTCGTGTGCTTACTTGCACTTCATGTTAGAGCTGGACACTTGTTGGCCCTATAATGTGCTTTATTTCTAAGTAGTTACATATTGATGTGGTGTTAAAACATCAGAAAATAAACACTGAAAAACTCAAGAGCAAGTGTTAGGATTTGTGCACAAAATATGACCCCGATGGAAATGAGTACAGTACAGGTGTTATCATGGATATATGCAACATACAGGCAATGTAAGATGATATAAGATAAGTAAGATGATATAAGATAACATAAGATAAGTTAAGATAAGTTAAGATAAGTAAGATGATATAAGATAACATAAGATAAGATAAGTAAGATGATATAAGATAACATAAGATAAGTTAAGATAAGATAAGTTAAGATAAGTAAGATGATATAAGATAACATAAGATAAGATAAGTTAAGATAAGTAAGATGATATAAGATAACATAAGATAAGTTAAGATAAGATAAGTTAAGATAAATAAGATAAGTTAAGATAAGTACGATGAGATAAGATAACATAAGATAAGTTAAGATAAGTAAGATGATATAAGATAACATAAGATAAGTTAAGATAAGTAAGATGAGATAACATAACATAAGTAAGATAAAATAAGATAAGATAAGTAAGATGAGATAAGATAACATAAGTAAGATAAGTAAGATAAGATAACATAAGATAAGTAAGATAAGTTAAGATAAGTTAAGATAACATAAGATAAGTAAGATAAGATAAGTTAAGATAAGTAAGATAAGTTAAGATAACATGAGATAAGTAAGATAAGTAAGATGAGATAAGATAAGATAAGTTAAGATAAGTAAGATAAGATAAGTAAGATAAGTTAAGATAACATAAGATAAGTAAGATAAGTTAAGATAAGTAAGATGAGATAAGATAACATAAAATAAGTAAGATAACATAAGATAAGTAAGATAAGTAAGATGAGATAAGTAAGATAACATAAGATAAGTAAGATAAGTTAAGATAAGATAAGAATACAGAGTGATGGTGTAAGAAAGGGATAAAAAGAACAAAAACTATAAATACTAAGTAGAAGTATGAACAAAACAAAACACAATAAAATAAACTCTATATTTGCATCCTAAAGTACGGCAGAATTGAAGTTATATTATTAAATATAAAATATGAGGCCAGTTACTAGTTCAATAATGAATTTGGCTGATGTCCACGCAGCTCCCAGCAAAAAAGAAACTAATAAAATACATAAATTACAACCGTTAATTAGCAGAGTTCACCCTTAAAAGTAAAAAAAAAAAAAATGTTCACAATCAGTCAGTAGCTGGAATGTAAAATTAAAATTCAACTATGTCCAAAGGCTGGAGCTCAAATTCAGTCTTTTTTTTTTTTTTTAAATAATGTCAAACGTGTAATAATGCATCTGACAAATTTTTTAGACTCTGAATATTTTGATTCTAGTACTTAATCAGGTACTTTTTTAAGTTAACTAACTGATAAATCAACTTAAAATCTGACTTTTCCTTCCTTTCTCTATATTCAGCTCACATTCCATTTCCAGGCTGCACACTGATAATGACTGATTTTTTTTTTTTTTTTTTCTGTTTAAAGTTGAACTAATGTTTATTTCTGCCTGAGCGAGAGCTTTAAAGCGCACTCCTGTGAACTGTAAAAATGCAACCTTCTGTCTATGATCTAGGTCAGCCTGATCGTTAAAGAGGTGGATCATCGATTGATCATCTCGGATTCGCCACCAAGCCAGCTGCGAATGAAGATGGAAACACAAGCAGAGTGGCAACATTCATCCCTCTGCCTGCAGCGAGGCATAGAGGAGCTTCTCCAGCACAGAGCTGACTCTCAGGCAGATGCCACTATAAATAATGCATGAAGAATAGAGCCAGAAGAAGAACCTTGGAACCGCTAATTATTCAGCTCGACATTTCAGCAACTCGCAGAGAAGTTAGTGGCTAAAAAAGATGAAATTCACATTGTCATTGCTGTTGGTGAGCCTTAATAGACCGACGCAGAAGATGCAGCCAGGCTCTATTATGGAACGCATTAATCCAAGCGGCGTCCTATCACAACAAGAAACTCAGCCACAGTGGAGAAAGGAGAGGGATTTTCAATATTTGGAGAATCTGTGGGCTTTGCTTCTGAAAAGCTTTCCTGCTGTTCAGGGCAGCCGTCGAGCTTCGTTTGCAAACTGCTATTCCAGCGAGCGAGGCTAAACATAAAACAGCATCTCCACTCAATTAAGAGTCACCCACGCTTGTGTTGGGAAGCCAGCGGGATCTCCTTTCTTCTCCGTTTCCACTGTGAATCGCATCCAAGTGGTCCAAAGCACTTGCGGCAAATCCCCCGCCGACATTCACCTCCAGTGGAAGACGTGCATGATAATGACAGGAAGACAAGAAAGCGCCTCTTTCTTCCACTTTCTGCCATTTTGATCTCATTAGTGTGCAACAAGCTGAATCCCACAGATAGATCTGATAGGCCCATTTTCACGTCCACACAGCGGAGGTAACTGAAGAAAACTATTCACTCATTTAGGTCCGATCTTCATTTCCAACCCCAGCACTGCCACTCACTTTTAATTGGAAACTGGCCTTATTATCACATTTCTACAATTGTGCACTCCTCTTATTTTAATTTTTCTAATTTTTCATATCCGTAATTACACTGGCAGTTAGCACTGAAGCGTAAATCCTGTGGGAAGCTAATAAACGGCCGAGGTGGATGACAGCGGAAAAATCCACAGCTGGCAGCGTGTCTTTGAGCGAAGCAACGGAGCCCGGTGACACATGGGCGTCATGTTCGGCGTTTGTCTACGGGAAAACACAGTGAACCCTGATGAACGTTTATCACAGAGGCGATGTGTTGATGTAGGTGTGGAAATCGGGCCAAACGCTGCAATCAACCCATTTGTAGAGAGATTGCGGATAAATGCTGACACTGATCTGCATTCGGATGACACAGTACATAAAGACGCCACGGTGATTAAGCGGTAATTTCGACGATTATCTCTTTGTTTAAAGCAACATTCAACGCATTCCTCCATTAAAAACGCACTCTGCTTGTTACGAAACATTTCAGGCGACTCGATATTCACGTTAATATACAGCTATGGAGAAACAAAAACCCACAATTTGGAGCCGCGCAATTAATCGTTTGAGCATCGTCATCGCAATGTACGTGCGCGCAATACTCACATCGCAGGTCCTCCGATGTTAGAAGTACATAAACCTGTTCAACCTGGGTACCTGACGCATCCACCAATCATGATCATTCTTAATCAGTTTACCGAAGCAGACCACGCCCCTCCATATGGAGTGAGACGCCGGTAACAACGTCACAAGGTCATTTATCTGGAATTATTTCAGCTACAAGTAGGACGAAACTGAAACATGTGGTTTGTGTCGACTGCCTTGCACCCGCCCCACACAACAGGAGGTAACAACTATTTTGTTTGACTGTTTACGTCGGCGCCATAGAACTATTATATATACTCGAGTATTTTATCACAGAGTTAAAAAAAAATAGCAATGAGTTTGAGTCTTACGCCGTGTTTCCGGGTCGACTCGACTCAAACTTTTTGGGTTCCCATTACGCTAAAGAAGCTGGAATCTGGTACCCGGTACTACTTTTTTAGTACTTGCTCAGGCGTGGTTCCAAAGCGGGTGAAGACGTACTAAAATGTGACGAGAAAATGCTGCAGACCACTGATTGGTCAGAAAGTTGTCTCTGTGTCAGTGCGTCATCAATGCACAACACGCCATAAAAAAAAACAACAACAAAAAAGAGGTTTGGAAGTTTATCATAAATATTCCAGCAGGCTAATCCATGATGATAGCCCCCAAAACTACACCATGGAGTAGGTTCCGAGGAGGTTCTGACATTTCCGTCCTTGGTGGCTGATAAAAAGATTCAGTGTGAGCTTGACGGGGCAAAATGTAACGAGCGGGTTTATCAGTAACTGCGAGCAGACATCGGAGAAGTTTCACGCAATGTCTCTTAAACCCACTGCAGTTTCATTTGTATTACCATGGTAACGCTACAAGACTTGTAGTAATATATACATCCCATACATTCACCTAACCACAAGAACGTCAACTAAAAGCTAAAAAAAAATGTCTAAACTAAGCTAACAGTCTGAGACAGGCGTATGTCATGAATAATTGAATAAACCAACAGACCAATGTGATAAACTTTGTAACGCTAAGCTAACATTAAGCAGATCCAACAGTAGAATTTTCGTTTTTTACCACTGAATCTCACAGAATGACACAAAGAAGAGCAAAAATGGTTGCATTCTGACAGGATGGTCATGAATTTATTGTTTTGTGATCATAACTTACTTTTATACACTATGTATGTAGCTTATGCTATTAGCTAATCCATTGTCTTGTGTTACGCTGAAATGGTCCCCACTATAGGAACAAAAGGCTCAGAGTTTAACAGGTTTAGAAACTATAGGATTATTTATCAAGTAGCTATATTTGCAGTTAATGAGCAGGAAAATGCAAGAAATGCAAGAACCTTAGAAAAATGACTTGGCAACCTTGGTTTCAACTGCATTTTGTATAATTTATCAATGCGTCCAAAACAAACAAACAAAAAAAAAAGAACTCCAAACAACAAAACTAAGACTTAAATTACATTTAAAGTTACACAAAAGACATACCAGAGGAAAATGCTAAGTATATGGTGGAATAAAAGTATTTTTTAATCACTTCCATGTTATCAATAGGCTTCATATCTGTATACAATGTTTTCATAGATGCATTTATTATTTTTGTTTGGCAAACGTTTCCATTAAATATGTGAATAATAGTAAATAATGAGGAATATTATACTTGACGATGACCTTTTCTACATTTTTGCACAACAAATGAAGGCATCGATCACATTGTGCAGGTGGGTGTGTTGTTTGTCTTTGTAGACGCCGTGTATTAAATGACAGAAGGACGGCGTGGGGGTAGCTCTGCCAAACATTAGGAGAGTGAGTGGATTATGTCGTTTACTTTTGGATGTACTTGGGTGGTTGCATTTGGTAGAATATCTCTGTCCTGTAAAATGAACTGCAGCCGAAGCACGTTGACGTTTTCTGAATCTATTCTGAACTTTTATTGAGAAAGTCTTGCAAATTATTCTGCTGGTGTGAGCAGTTTTTGGGCTACAACTATGGATTATTTCTTTGTTTATTTACTAATTATTCGTTTTCTTCTAGACCAGGGGTGTCAAACTCATTTTATTTCAGTTCCACATTCAGCCAAATTTGATCTGAAGTGAAATAATCACATAATAATATATAAATAATGTCAACTACAAACTTTTTTCTGTGTTTTACAGTGAAAAAAGTAAAATGACATTACGAAAATGTTTACATCTACAAACAATGCTTTAAAACAATGTGAATAATATGGACAAACTGAAAAAAATAAGTGTCATTTTAACAATATTCTGCTTCAGTTTATCATTTTCACATGTACTTTATAACTTAGAGATCTACAAATACACAAAACATTCAATAACAGATAATAATATTGTTCAAACTGCACTGAAGACATTTCAGGTTGGTCATATTTACTCAGATTATTCACATGTTTTGCAAAATTGAACTTTGTTTTGGTGTAAATACATGTAAAAGTTTACAGAGTTGTGAGTATTTATTAGATATTATTGTAGTATTTTAACAATTTGACCCACTTTAAATTGAATTGTTCTATCTATGACCCCTGAACTAAAATGATTGTTAATATTTTACTTTCATTTCATTTCACAAAGTCATCACACGGGCCGGACTGGACTCTTTGGCGGGCTAGATTTGGACCCCTGATCTAGACATTTTAATGACTTTTTCCTCTATTTAACCTTTCTTCAGGAACTTCTGTTTCAAATAATAATATCTTCTATATTTAGCTTTTTTTTTTTTTCTTTAACTGTAAATCATGTATTTTCCTATATTTCATTTCCCATATTGAATGAGATGCTTATGAAACCTCAGAGGTTATTATATCAAAACAGAACATTTAAGAAAATGTTGCTTTTTTAATAAAATGTATCATTAACTAAAAAATGTCTGTCCACTGTCAATGTTGTAGAAGATGATGGTGTTTCCACGGTAACTACAAAGCCTCTGAACATCCAAATGGGTCATATCTGATGAGCATGAAAAGATGAAAAACTGTATTTTACACCAATTATTTACATGTATTGATAGGATTAATGGCTCAACGGGTATGAAACAGTTACATCAGTAGATGGTTTGGGTATTTATGAGTTAATATTGTGCACAAACATGATCCATATATAACCCCATGTATGTATTACATGCATGTAAAAGTCAGCTTAATATAGTGTTTTTTCTCCTTTGTGTGCAGGATTATGTTTTGTTTGTCACTGTGCATAATGTTATAAAATTAAATTAAAAAAAATGGAATCTGAAAGGGAAGTTAAGAGCACTGATGTATGAAAATAGAAACTATTTGTGCAATTTTCCAAAGATTACAAAATAAGTGACTTACACGAACAACAAACAAAAGCCTAAGCAATAAAAGCACCTTAGCTAAATTCACTGTGCTCAGTATTTTTAAACCCAGCCTGGACATTGAGAACCTTGGGTGCAATTTAAAGAACCCCCTCATTGTGATCCGATTATTGCATTTTCTGCACTCGTAAATCCAGCTAATTCATAGTCGCGAGTGATGTTCAATCGATTTATTTTTTTTGTTTTTGTTTTTTTTTTCTCTTTTCGCTCCACTCTGTGCTAATCTTTACAAACCAAAGAACCAGAGGAACCATTTACCTGAAAAAAGATCTGACAATTTCCCACTCATTAAAAATGTAGCTGGCAGTAGAAGCAGGTGCAAGCCTTAAACAGCCCTCTGTGGTTAGCTGAAAGGCCGCGCTGCCCCTTAATAAGCTCCTTCAGACAGAGATGAGAGAATCCGACCGTGGATGAACAGCTCAGTATTGTTCATTTGAGTGGGCGGCGTGAGCTCCCCCAGGGCGGGCCACGTCCGAACGCGCCAGAATGCGACGAAAACCATCGACATCTCCGGTTGGCCGCTGAAGTTTTTAAACTGATGAGAGCGTCGGGATCATTAGGACGGACGCAATCGGCTAATTACCGCCATCGAGCTTCACTTAAAGACTTGGCGTTTAGGTGTAAATTCTGCGCAAATGAACATCTGCATCAGAAGATTCCATGTCTTGACATTTGCAGTGTGTCATGATTACAGCGTCAACAGTGATGCCACTTATAATGGAGCTTGTATAACAACCTGAATCCTGCTGTGGATTATCCGACACCTCCTGCCTGTGCAGCTGTTGGTCTTATTGTTCTGCCTTTCAACATTTCCTCATTATGTCTCCATGCTGGATAATCATATGTACACCGGTCCAATTTAACCACCAGTCAAATCAATCAAACTGGCATTGGTGTGTTTATAAAACCCACAGAGTATATTTTTTTTTATTCCGTGCCGTATGTCATACTTTTGGATTTTTACAAACAGCTCGTAAACAAATATGATCCCTTAGCATTTCAGATGGTGTATCAGGCTGCCCGGTGCATCAGAAAATAGTCTTATCTGGGCAGAAACAAGCCGGCTCTGCTCTCTATCTCCTTATGTTATCGCTCTCTCTCTCTTGTGATGAAGTCTCACAGCGCACTTGAAGGAAAATAAGCCGGAGCACAAACTTGGCAAGAAAAAATTCCCATTAAAACCAGATCATTCTTATTCTTGAAGTAAAACCTCTGTGTGCTTGTCAGTACTTTCGCTATCTTACTTTAGACTGGTGAAATAACACGAAATTGAGCAATAACAATAGTCAAAAAAGAACACAAAGCTGAAAAACAACAAACCCACAACAAGCGACGCAGACTTCTGCTCACGCCGTTATGTCCAAAGTGTTTTTCCACAACTGTAATATCGGGAATCTTCATGGGTATTATGCTTTGATTTTATCACGAGGCACCCTTCAAATGTCAGAGCTTGATCCGTCTCAATTCGCTGCATCCGTGGTTTTCTGTATCGCTGCACATTAATACAAGTAGGTAGAGTTAAAGTTCTTTTTAACCCTTTAGCTGCGTCTGTGTCAGTGGTGAGCGTTCTGAATGTATGGTTTATTTAAAAAAAAAAAAAAAAAATTCAACCATTTACGTTTGGTTTATAAGCGACTCGATAGCTTAGTCGTTAACACCGTAGACTTTGGCGCGGAAGGTTGCCAGTTCGAATCCCTTTACGCTATACACGCCTAGATACCTTGTAAGTCACTTTGGATAAAAGCCAAATGTAATGTAATGGTGCATATGTTATGTGTGTACTTATTTATTTACTTATCTTCTATTTCCGCTTTTCAAGAACTTACAGTATATACATATGCATCTCATTGGTTGTACTTGTATATGAAGAACCCCAATAAAAATAAATAGTTTGCTCAGTGGGGAAAAAAAATCCAAAAATGTGATGATACACAGTGAATATGCCAGTGTTAATTCAACACCATAAAGTGTCTATATGTGTACACACTATGTGGTGTAAAATTAACACTTTCAACACCATGATTTAACAACATAATTTTAACAAAAACATCACACACAGTGTTGTTTTAAATCAATGTGGTGTTAATACAACACCAACACTCTGTATTTAACACTGACTATTTAACACTCCCATATTTGCTGTGTACACTTTTGAAAGTGTTAATTTTACACCGCATAGTGTGAACACATATAGACACTTTATGGTGTTAAATTAACACTGGCATATTTGCTGTGAAGAATAGACCTTGTTTTTCCATAAACATCTGAGCATGCTCAGTTCACCCCCAGCGTATGTAACGGAGGGTAAGGCCAAGTCACTACAAAAATAGATTTTTACACCGTTTTCCTTGTATTTTTTGTTTTTTTTATTGTTATTTGCATGATTTCCCTTTAGTATTTTTAGTATGTTTTTACTGAATTTTTGGAGTTCAACCAGGTGACAAAAAGTGCCAACACAAAAACTACTGGGATAAAACTCAAATAAATGTTGTTGATCAGTGTGTTGTAGTTTATTATTTATGTTCAACACTTTACATCTCTTGCTGATGTACATTCTGAGTGCCTTATTTACTAAAAACCTGTCAAACATCAAGGCTTTTCATTACGTTTTTTTGTTATTCCTTCCTGTTTTGACCCTTAAACACAATTTAAAAAAACCCCACAAACCAAGAAAAGGAACACAACTCAGGAGCTTTTAAAGTTTTAAACACTCAGATGCATTATTTCAACACCAGTATCTGTAAATCCTCACCAGCTTCATGATCCAGTATGATCCGCAAACAATCTGTTACTTTATACTACACCATCATCAGCATATATAGATATACCGTCTTACTGTATTATGTAATGCAACCATTTGGCCTGTCTTTGCTCCAGATAATAAGATCATATCACATTCCAAGTGTAATTAGAACACAAATGCATCCACAATACATTGAAGATAAAGTATGGGAGTCGAGAAGTGGTTCCGTATTGTCTGATCCACTGTAACTGTACGCCTCCCATCTTATCTGTTCATGTATTAGATGCCAGCGTGTTTTTCTCCAACTGCGAAACAATAAATTTAAATTGCTGGAAATATGCAATGAAACAAAGCCACAGCTAAGTGGTCTGAAACGTGGCAGGATAAGGACAGCGCTAGTCTGGAAAAAGATGTTTTCAACTGTGATTTCATCAGATATCGGCAGCTACGCTTCACAACATGGATGGAATAAACTTGCGGTACAACACAAGTACAGGAATTTGCCTAAAGTTTAGATGTAAACAATGAAGTTAAGCTAATGGACAACAACATGGGCAAATATATTATAACACATCACATCTGAAGCTGGTAGAACTTAATTCATATTATCATAATTAAATGTTCATGTCAGTAATTACCACGATAAATGTCAAATTGATATTTCTTTTATGGTTAATGGTCAATTTTTCTTTCTGCTAAAACTGGACAGTTAAATTATTATCTATCATCAGAATGTGACAAATATTTACATGAATATTTGCACTGTTTATGCTGTTTTATATTTATATGTTTAAAATTTGAACCTTTCATACAGTATATCTTTAACATATTTAACATATTTTCTTGTTTTTATTTAGTTTTTATTGACGCTTAAGAGACATGATGTTTCCCTTTGGATTTTTGGAAAACATTAACGTCATGGATAGCAACAATATTTCTATTTTAGCATTAAAGATGTGGTTTTGATTAAAAAAAAATAAAAAAAATCTTGCATATACTGGTGGATTAACCATTATAGAAATCTAAATTCTGTTAAATTATGGCAGCAGTGGAAAATATACTGGGTGGAGGTGGAATAATACATTTGTTAAACACAATATTTTCACCGTTTATGCTGTTTACACTTGTTTGTTTACAGTTTTAACCTTTCATACAGTATATGTCTAACTTGCATTTTCTTTTTTTAGTTTTTATTGACTATTGGCTAATAGATTTGTGGTTGTCTCTGTCCCACTTTCTTAAGGATTAAAACTGATTCTTTTTTTTTTTTTCAAATATCCAAAAAGAGTTAACCACATAGAGATGTTTAGCTTTGCAAAACATTCAGTAGAAAAGAACGATTAGGAGCGATAGTAATACACAATGAAAATAAAAAGTAAAAGAGGACAGCTTAAATTTTCATATATATTTTATTGCATATAATTTAGATGTTTTCATCTTTGTGCAGCTGTAATTTTGTTGCACAACCAGTGTAATGACAATAAAACCTATTCTATTCCATATTTCAGAAATCTATAGGTAGAGCCATTATAACAATAATACAAAATTTGGTGAAAACTAACCGAAAAAGAGAACTATATATAGTGTTTTTTCTTGGTTGTTAATATTTCATGCTGCACTACATTATTGTATATAAGCAGAGGAGTCTGTTTTTATGTTTATACACTTCATGTGAATAGAGTTTGTTATCTTAAATTAATTATTACATTTTGCATGTATCATATTATGGAGATTTAACCCATAGAGACCCAAGCAACCAGTGACACGTCCTATTTACTGATCTAAAATGTTTAATAACTTCAGAACCACTAATTCTATCAATATATGTCAATAATTAGTGTAAAATACAGTTTGTCGTCTTTTCATGGTCAACAGATATGGATGTTCAGAGGCTCCGTAGTTACCATGGAAACACCGTCATCTACAACATTAATTCACCAGTAAAACCCATGGAGTTGGATCAATGACAGTGGATGGAGACGCTTATTTTTACATTCAGTTAGCAATATCTTCGCTGAAAAAGTAACTTTTCTCTGCTTTGATACAATTAATTTTGAATTTACTCCGAGTTTTCATGAACATCTACATGATCTGTGAATTAAATGTCAGAAAATATATGATTTACACCAAAAAATACAAAAAATATAGAGGATAATATGAAAAAAAAATTTGAATACAATACTTTATTTATCCCACCCTGGGGAAATTTCACAATTACAGCAGTATAATAAAGTAATAAAGAGACACGAGGAAAAGAAAAAGAAGGTAAAACATATTTACATTATTTATATATTGCATTGTACTGTGGTTTATAAGGCATATATGGCGATAAATTATTTAACAAAGGTAGAAACAAATGAAAAATATTTGGAAATTGCCATAAAAGTAGTACTTGGTCTTTATGGATTAAAAAAAAAGCAAAAAATTACTTAATTATGTGTGTTACTTGGTGAATAAAGTTGATTCTGTGACACGTTTAAACTACATTTGTGACAATATCTGATTTTGTCCCAGATTATCTTTGGTTTCTAGGGACAACAGCTACTTATAACAGCTGTTCTATGCAATGTGGGATCACTGTTCAAAAATATTGTTACATTTTTTTCATGTTTTTCCTGGGACAGAACAAGATCGCACACTTTTAACCCTTAAAACAAGTCATTTTAGTTCAAGGGCAACGTTTTAAAGAGCAGAGGTGCAGAAATCAAGAAAAAAACACCAGAGATAAAAGATCTTCTCGTGTTACGACTGCGACTGGATAGCTTAATGTTCAACACCGCAGACTTTGGTGCGGAAGGTTGCCAGTTCGAATCCCAGTGGGCCCTTGGGCAAAGCACTTTATACTATACATGTCTATACCTTGTAAGTGGCTTTGGATAAAAGCGTCATCCCAATGTAAGGTAATAATAATGTAATAATGATACAGAGATCATTGAGCTTCTCGGCAATAACAGAGTCAGAGCAAAAGACGCCGAAATTGCCAATTTTTTTCCCACATTTGATGATTTGCACGAGGGCTTGAGATCCGCAAGACGTGAAAACGCAACTATCGTCAAGAAACTGAATCAATTTGAGGCTTTTACACAAACACTGAAGGCCGAGATTGAAGACTTGACCTCAGAAGACCTTGAGCTTCGGGGTCAGACAGAGCGGAGATGGATGATCTTCAGGAGAAACTCGAAGAACAAGCAGTGAAGCGGCCGAGGGGATCGTGAGCGGTTTATATCCACCAGAGATAAAAAGACATGGAAACCACCACATCCCTGAGGTCTGCTCTGAACAACTGCTAATATCGCGCCATGGAGGCTGAACACAGTTTCATGATTAAGGCGAGGAAAGAGAGGAAAATAAACCATCTCACAGGACTCAAGAGAGGAACCGTTTCATTATATCGCCTCCTCGAAAGACACAAGTGCAAATCAACAGCTGCTGCAAGAACGTCGACAGGAGATGTTTTGTGACGTGGAGGCTTTTACGAATGACCCCGAGAAACGCCCGAAGAGCCTGAAGGTGCTGTGGACCAGTCGACCTCGACATGGTTTGGATGCAAGAAGTGGAGGAAGAAGTGGTCGGAAATGTAGCAGGGTAACAACAGTCCAAGTCAAATGATTATTTATTATCAGAATCTCCTCCTGATGCCCAGCAATACATTTTTGTCCTATGTAGGGGGCAAAAGTTTCACCGTTTTATTGTATTTTCCGGATTATAAGACGCTCTGGAGTATAAGCCGCACTAGCCATAAAAGGCATAATAAAGAAGGAACAGACAAATATAAGTCGCACTGGAGTATAAGTCGCATTTTTGGGTAAATTTATTTGATAAAATCCAACACCAAGAACAGACATGTCATGTTGAAAGTCAATTATAAATAAAAATATAATAGAGAACAACAGGCTGAATAAGTGTACGGTATGCTAACGCTACATGATGCATAAACAACCAACTGAGAACGTGCCTGGTATGTTAACGGAACATATTCAGCGTTAGCTATATACCCGGTTCTACATTTTGCCAAGAAACATGGGATGTGATTGGTCAACTGATGCACCATTTGAAAGGACTGGCCCGAAAGTTGATCCCACCTCCCTAGTCAGCTGCTACTAATATAAGTGTATATACACACACACACACATATTCCTAATTAGCCTGGAGGAAAACACCTGCACACCTTGATGGGTTATTTTTTTTTGTTTTTTTGTATTTTTCGCATCCAAAACTCTGATTCCTGCCCAAAATTATGACTGAAAGGAGTTGGGTGGTTCAGAACTGGAGCAGTGATGGTTTTTATTTATTTATTTATTTATTTATTCATTCATTCATTACCTCAACAGCACAGCTACACACTGGCATTGTAAATTACCCTTGGGTGTAAATGCTTTGGTCTGTACACTATCCATACTACATACTAATAAACACTAAATATATAAGACCAGATGGGAAATGACATGCACATATTTGTCAAATTTATGAAAACACTATATAACTGCTGGGGAGAAAAAAAAAACTGTATCTCTTTCCGGTGGAGGAAAAGGTTTGGTACTTTATACTGAAATGGTTTATAGATCAAATGAAAGTTGAATTAAACTTATAACGTACATTCAGAGTAATTTAAAGACTGCATGATTTGTACAAGACCGACCAAACCAAACATCAGTCTGTAATTTTTACACTGCCCCCCCAAATGGGGTGCATGGGCTATTGTTTTTAGTTCAGTTTATTTGTTTGTTTGTTTGTTAACACTTTAGCAGCAAAACTATTGGTTGAATTCATACCAAATTGGGTTTACAGATTGCCAAAAACTCAGAATAGATGCCATTACATTTTTGGAAAAATAAGTCAAAGTTAAAAGTATTTATGAATTTTTAACATCCCCCCTCGAATTCATACCAAATTTGGTTTATAGATTGTAAATGACCCAGAATAGACGTCATTACATTTTGAGAAAAATAGGGAAAAGTTCAATTTTTTTAATGAATTTTTAAAATGTTTTTCCTCCCATTTACTTATAATGAACATTGAAATTTCCGAAGTCTATAAAAACATCAAATTTGTTTCAATTTACTTCAAACTTGACACACATATATAGATGCAATTGATATGCTGACATCAGCACACTCATAGACATGATAAATGAGCAGGATCGATGCCAAAACAATAGAATAGAGCAGAATTTTTATTTTTGTTACACACATGAACATTCACCACACACTGACATACGTGTTCTGCCTTTAACCCAACACTAGATCATCATGCATCACACACACAGTGCATGTGAAGGAGCAGTGGGCTCGCTATATTAGGATTAAAATCTGAGGGTTAAGTGTCTTGCTCAAGGGCAGATCAGCCAACAAATTTCTGCCCATCCATGGAATTGAACCAGCGACTCTTGAGTCACAAGCTGACTCTCCAGCCATCTAGGCCATGGATACAATACATGCAAGGGGCGGGGTTTGTTTTGTTGATTTTTTTTTTTTCAATGCACAGGAATCAATACAGAAAGTGGATTCGTTAACAGTTTTCACACAAAACATTACGGATTCTGGAGCTCTACATGCACCAACAAAGAAGAAACAACCCCATCATATCTATTCAGAAAAAAAACCCCACTATTATTATGATATTCCAGTCTGCATAATGTACAGGTTTGCAATTCAATTCCAGATTCTCTCCCAGGCCTCTCCAGACTCAGGGGTGGTAAGGGTGGGGGGGTGCAAGACACACCTCCTGTATCCGCCTGTCACTGACCACGAGCAGTTCCTCTCTTTCCGGCTTTGATAAGTCGATCTGTCAGAGGTGATACTCATCAGCGATGGGATCAAACAACTGTTGTGTTGTCAAGGCAGAAGCTCAGATCAGAGCTGTTGCTAACCTACGCCTCCTCAGAGATCTCTCCATCCTGATTCATACCACAGATACCACAAAGCCAGCAGCATTCTACAAGTCCGCCACGCCCAGCAACGCAGCCTCCTGACCTCTGACCCTGTTCCCTCAATTGTCGTGACAGGAGAGAGAAAGCAGGAAAAAAAAAAAAAAAAGAAGTAGAAACGCAGCATTACATGAGCTTTTTCTCTGGCGGTACAAGGCTGATCTCAGGTTATCTGCTGATGCTAAGTGCTGATCTGATAGCAATAAATGAGACAATACTGCGCCGCGGTGACTGCTGTAGCATTAAAAGATAATTAACTGACCTGCTGTGACTGTACAAATCGGAAAAAACATTTCACTACTCGCTCGCATCCACTCAACCATTTAAATCAGGTCAGTATCTGTGCTGATATTCGTCCATTTACGTTGTTTTTTTTAATAATTATAAATCACATTTATACATCTTGTTTGGGCTGCCTTCTATTACCTATTAACTGGGGTTATTTCATGGTTATTTCTCTTAATTTCCTCCGTATTTACTTATACCTTGGGTTCTTCTTCACAGATCCAGGCAAGAGATTTACACACAAGAAGCATGAACAAGGAGAGGGAGGGAGACAAAAAGAAAAGGCAAAAGAGGGGGCGACATCTGCCACGTTTTTGATACTAAAAGTCTGTCGCAGACCAGAAAAACACACCTATATTTATCATTTCATCCATTAACAGTAACACTCTATACTTTACCACACGCCGAAGGGAACATTTACACAAATATTCCACGTAGAAGCGTAAAAATAATCTCATTTAACATTCCACTAGGGCTGTCAGAGCAATTGTAGCTGTCATACAAATAAGTGTGATTCATCTGTCTCTTATTATTCTTATCTGGTATCGCGTAAGACTAAGAGTAGTTTATTTATATACAAACACTTTTGGCACCGAACACTGGAAGAGAGAAATAAAAGGTGGCCTCGCAAATAAACATTATATGGTGTAGATGTAACAAATAAGTTAAGAATAACAAGCTTATTTGTGAAATAAACAGCAAAATGACTGGTAAGGTTTAGAGTTTTGGGATAAAACAGTCAGTGGGCACGTATCCTTTGCTCAGGTGCCAGTAGGGGGGCGCTACCAGATGACGTCAAGTCTAAGAAATTGTGACGTAAAATGCCATTTCTTTTACTTTCATCCCAACAGGAGATGGTTATCAGGATTATAGCAGGTACCTCCAGTAATCCCATTGAGATTAAGTGCATTTTATCTGTCAAGTAGACTTTTCCCTGTGACTTCAGAGGAAAATAGCTTTTTTTTTTTTTTTAAATCAAGATGTAAGACTCTGATCCTATTGCAAAGCATTAACCCATAAAAACCCAAACAGACACTCGTGACCAAAACCATCTACTGAGGTAAGATGTTTAAAACCTGTTGATCCATTAATCCTATCAATACATGTCAATAATGAGTGTAAAATACAGTTTTCGTGGTCATCAGATATGACCCGTTTGGATGTTCAGAGGCTCTGTAGTTGCCATGGAAACACTGTCATCTTCTACAACATGGATTCACCAGTAAAAGCCATGGAGTTGAATCATTGGAGACACTGGGTTTATGTTCAGTTAATGATATAGTTGTTGAAAATGTCACCTTTTTTTGTGTTTCTGATATAATAACCTTTGAATGTATGAACATCTGGATGATCAGATAATTAAAGTACAGAATTTACAGTGAAAAAACACTAAATACAGAGGATATTATTATTATTATTATTATTATAAATGGTAATAAATCACTTAAGAAAGGAGAAAAAATAAAAGTAGCGCTGGGTCTTTATAGGTTAACTTAAGTGTAAAAAAAGATATTCAATGCATTATCTATTTTGGGTCTTTTTGTTTTACATGTTTACCCTGATTACTAAAATATAAACATTGATGATATTTGACCCGGACATAAATTGGACAATATGACAGTATTTACTTGGATAAACAGGTATTTATCTATAAATCTGGTTTCTACTACTGACATCAGTTGCAAGTAACATTTCAGATTAACAACCTATTTTGTGGCAACTTAAGATTTTGATGAAATCTAAAAAAAATAAAAATAAAAAAAAAAATAATAAAATACCCACATTTATCCAAAAACACCAATTATAGCAACGTTTGGCATTTGTCCCGTTAACTATCACTGCTATACTTTTATATATTTCAGTATTTTTACTCGTTTCCACCCTATTGACTCAACTGTGGGCGCATTGTTTGGATTGTTCCAATTGAATAACATTCAATATCCAATCTCTGACAAATGTCAGTGTGTGGAGCCCGGTTTAATGGTGCTCCAGGATGGATGGAAATGATCAACAACTCTGTCCCTTTTGCAGCCCACAGTTCAGTCTGGACAACAAATCAACCTGGGAATGAGAAATGTTTGCTCCCGACAACAGCTGATGCTGCACTGTGTCCAGTCTGAAAGCCTCCAAACTCAAACAAGCGCCTTCATTTCTTGTGCCAAATCAATTAATATTGATCAGTGAATACAGACAGTGTTCTGAACATCCCAGTCATACACAAGAACAGCCTGGAAGTAGCTTTTGAGACTAATTTGATAGATTTCCTTTAAGTTGAAGGTTCATTCTGTCGTTGGGTACATGATATAACTGTAATATTAGAACTAGTTTTCAGTTAAAGGTGTGAAATAGGAGGGAAATATCGCGTTAAATTCTCACTATGGCACGCGGTTACGCACACGCATTTCATATTACTTGAAAAATATCATCATCATCATCATCATCATCAGTGATATATATTTGCATTTTAAGGATTTTTTTAATTAGCTACACGAAATTCTCAAACATATAATCCTAACTGATATATATTTGCGTTTTTAGGAATGTTTCTGATGCGCGGACTGACAGTTTTTGCGCGCACGGAGAACTGTTACTGTGCGCAAAAAGGAGGAAAAACATCACCTGAAAGAAAGGAAACAGTCTCCACAAGCGAAAGGGATCCGTGCTCACATGGAGAGAAGAAAAAAAACAGGATATGTATAAAAAAGAAAAGAAAAACTCACACAGAAAATGAAATAATAATAATAATAAAAAAAAAACACTCACGTCTCTGAAGCGATTCCAGTGTTTGATCTTACGGCTGTACTGGGAGATCGTTGACAGCCATTGCTCATCTTCCATGAAATTCCCGGCTTTTGCTCCTTCTTTGCCACTTTTCACGTCCACCTGGAGCGACAAGCCCACCAGGAGGCACAGGCAGGCGGAGACCCTCACCACGACCACCATCTCTGCCCAGTCACTCAGTCAGTCAGTTCGGTTGTGGGATGTATCCTGCACGGATCCGGAGCCTCATACAAGACCAGACCAGACTATAATAGTGCTACTGCTGCTGCTGCTGCTGCTGCTGCTGCTTCAACAGACTGAATGGAAATGAGGGAGAGGAGGAGAAACAGAGGAAGAGCGAGGGAGGGAGGGAGAGACAGAACACAGAGTTAAAGGGGGAGATTAGATCCTGCACTAATCATTTATTTCTGCTTACTTGCTTTCATTATTTCTGTTTTTTTTTTTGTTTTGTTTTGTCTTTATTTC
>JAPSES010000109.1:7152356-7173155 GCA_029822895.1 Maxillicosta whitleyi | reverse complement strand
ATAGATAGATAGATAGATAGATAGATAGATAGATAGATAGATAGATAGATAGATAGATAGATCGATAGATAGATAGATAGATTATAAAATTTGAGGGGAAAATAATACTTCAGAAATGTTAAAAAAAAAAACAACTATTTATCTATATATGATTATTTTACCTATGTATGATATGGCCATAAATCTTGTTGTGTTTTTTTTTTTTCTATTATGGTTGTTTTTGTCTAAGACAGCACTGTTTTGTTTGTTCATGCACTTTTCTATGTGGGTTTGTGTCTTTGTACATTTGGCTGTTCATAATGTTATAAATGCAAATGATCAGAAACTATTTTATTTGTGTTACATATGGCATAACCTTCCATTCATGTCTCTTCAGCCTCTTGGTTCATATTTGCATATGTACACTTTCTCTACATTAATTTGGTGTGTTCAATAAAGATAGACAAAAAAAATGTACTGAGTTGACCTCCATCTTTACCATAACATTATGTTCGACAGAAATCCATCGGCTGTTTCTAGTCTATCTGAACTCTGTATTTCAAAACTGCACGGAGAGATGGACAATGAATTCAGACTGAATTTAAAAACACCGCTTACGTGTCAGACCCATCTTTCACATTGACTTTGGCGTACAAAACGTCCACCATGCCTGGGTCATCGTTCATGTACTCTATACCTGTCACCTCCAGCAGGATTGGTTTTCCTTCCGTGATCTCTCTGATGACAGAAACACAAAGCAGGTCACTGTGGCACAGCTGATGTAACGCTCACTGTCCGGGTTTAATCACGGAAATTTTCCATCTTTATTACCATTTCCTTTAGACTTTTGCAGGAGTAAAGTGTCAGCCATGGCTTTAAATTGCATACAAGTGTAAATTACTGACCTCTTTTGGTCATGTGCTCTTACCTGATGACGCTCTGACACTCCTGGAGGTGTTCACATGCTTTCCTCACTTCCATTTCATTTAACAATGCCAAAGTGCCGACTGTCAGATGCAGCTTTGAAGGGTTCTGAAAGATGCTCCCCTCCACTCCATGATCCTACAATGTCAACCAATTTGTGCATGAAGTGTTGAAAAAGACCGAATGTCCTGATTTAGATTGTTTTGTTGTACCTGTGAACACTGTTTCAGAACATCATCCTTAAATCTCAGGAACCCTTCTTGAATTTTAGGATCATTCAGAGGGAATGATAGAAAATGCGTGAAAGGTTGTTTTCTTCGGAAACTCTCAATGAGGACTTCGATGCGTGTGATTGCTGATGAAACAGCTGATTTATGTGGACCTGTAATGACTGCCAGTGAAAAGGAGATAAGTTGAGACCAACAGTTTTCTACTCCATATTTTTCTCTAAAAATATGTGTGTATGAGTGACAGAGCATGATCACTAAATTTAATCCTCACCTATCTGTCCTTCCACTCCTTGTTTTGGGATGATGATAGATGTCTTTGTATCAGCCTCCAACCGTTTGCGCGTTTCCCCCTTTTTCCCAATGATGTATCTGTCAAATAGATGCACATTTTAGCAACAAAAAAAATCAACTACAGGACAGAAAAGATAAGGGAAGTCAAGGGAAGGTTAAAATGTGGTCAAAACAATAAATCAACACCAAACTTCTATTTTTGGGTAGGTAATTATGTATATTTTCAGGAAAGCTCATTTTGAAATGAGAAAAGAGTTTTAAGAGTGTGAATATTTGGAAAGTGACAAAGTTTTCCACCATCATTCTGGGCTCATTTGATAAACTCTCACAAACAAACTAAATTTATTCCAAATACATTGATATTTGAGTATAATTTATGTCATATTTTAAACACACCAAGTTTAAATTTAATAAATGTATATATCTATGGGAAAAAAAACATCTGAATATAGTGTTAATATAATCTGCGTTTCATTTGATATTTACTTTCGTTGTCCATCCGTGATGCTGCCATTTCTCAAAACTCTTGTGCTTTAGGTATAATAATTTTTTTTTTCTCTAACCAATTATTAGGTTGTAAAACAGAGGGTTAGAGGTATACACTGAATACATTTTAGGATGAAAATGTCATAGGAACCTCACTTTTTTGAGCCAAAAAAAAAAATCGACGTTAATATTTTGTCCTTCCATGATGCAGTAGTTTGATATATGACGCAAAAATGTGCCCTTTGAGTATGTTTAAGATAGCCTTTAGACCTTTCCAATTATGTGCAATATTTGTCTTAAACTTGTCTGGTTCAAAAGTTAGAAAATAAACAGTAGTTTGCTGCCCATCCATGACGCCCTTAACCTCACCCAAACGTTTTTGATGAAAACATACTTGTAAAGAACACTTGGGACATCGATGGCACAGCGAAATCCTTTCTCGGTTTGTTCAATGCAGTGAGTGTCACAAGTTTCATCTTCTGCCAGATCTTCACTCTCTAAACATCCAACCACAGAAACAGTCAGTTATTATAAACATTGTGAACACAATATATTTCACGTTTTTACATCTCTTCCTGGCACTCAGGCCTGAGACACATTCAGGAAAAACTTGGGCCAGGGTAATTTAATGGTGCTAATAACTTAAAATAATTATATAATAATGTGATTTCAAATACAGGATGCTTGGTAATTAAATGGAAGCATGGATGGTAAACTAATCAAAAGTGAAATAAGTGTTTGTTCTGAAGAAACAATATAATGGTGAAGTGACAATTGTTCTGTTTTCAGTATGATACAAGTGACAGATACTTTACTAAGCCCCATTTTCAGTTTCAATTTTCACATAACAACAAAGTAAGTCATAAATAAGTATTTTTGATGTTAACTACTGAAATCATACACTATTCTATGTCCCAAAATTAATCTTCCTTTTATTGGGCAATGGTTTGTAATGTTTATTCATTTGTAATTTCTAATAAATATTGACCATGACATGCTCTCTAGCTCACTTCTCATTATAGTGGGGTTATTTAATATTTAGCTTTAGCCTCTGGAATGTGATTTTTTTGGTTCAGATGACATGTTTCAGTGCACGATAAACCAGTATTATTAATTCAAAGCCACTTTACTCTGACAGTTCTAAACTTACCTGGTGGCCCCATGTACGAAAAATCCTCCTCCTCCTCATATTGTTCTTCTTTAATGAGATTTCGTCGATATATTCTTCCATTTATGTTTATAAGAGATGGACGTAAAACTTCCATAATGTAATGACAGTGAGCTCAACGTAAAGTGACACGACAACTTTAGCGAAAGTCCAGATAGCTCGTTGGAAATGTAGCTATCTTGTGTAAAATACCTGGCTAAATAAGTAAATTTAGCTCTTAGTGACAACTTCTTTAGCAAGCTAGCTTAGTTGCACATAAAAATGTCTCATACGTCAAATCTTCTACTTTACGACAAATGGTTGTCGCCAGGTACGTTTTATCAGATCTACAAATGATACGGCGCATTCACCTTCTGAAAGACTTCATACGTTGATAATCCCAATGTGTTTCAAATCTACTGTCAGTTCTACCGTAACGCGCTGTTTGTGTCGTAAAGTACTTGTTATCACATCTAAACCAACAACAGTATCCAGTGCGTGGATTTAAAGTCGTTATATATATCTTTGGGGCACTGACGGTAAGTTAAGATGGCAGAAAATAGTTCATATGATCGTATGTTGTCGATACTAACACCAGTAATCCGTGTTTATTGCATATTTTGTTCGTAGATGTGTTGTTAGCTTGGTGGCTAGCCACCCACTGTGCCAGTTCGCAATGTGTAAATGCAGGAAAAGCTAACATGCTAATGCTAATGCTTCAGTGGTTGTCCTGATAGCTTGTTGTTTGGATGATTGCTGAACTTCACCAAACTGTCCATAACCTAGTGGCAATAATAGAGCATGTCGTTGTGTGTGTGTTAATTTTGTCTACAGCCATGGCAGCGTCTTCGTCGTCCTCCTCTGCGGGCGGAGTGAGCGGAAGTTCGGTGACTGGATCAGGGTTCAGCGCCTCCGAGCTCATTCCCCCCAGGAAAGTCCTGTACACATACCCAAAAGGAGCAGGTGAAATGATGGAAGGTGAGTTTTAAGACACGCCTGATGTCTTTTTTTCCTCCACAGCTCCAAAGCACACAGCTCTAATGACATATGGGTGAAAATATGTAAACAGATTTGTTGTCTTGTTAAAGTCCCACCACATATGACTGAATAACAGGTTGTCTTGTTTGAGAATTGTTCCTTGAGTCAATATAAGCTTTATCTAATAAATCACTAATTGACTCATCCTTACAGCAGTGGGAAGGCTTTCACAAAGTTGTCCAAAAAATGAAAGATTCCCCCACACATAGAAATTTATGTTAAAACTAAACTGGATGTTCCCATAGTGTTTGATTTGAAGCATCTTTCTGTCTGAATATTAAGTTGTAATCTCACCTATTTGTTGCATCACTTACTGAATAAATTCACTAATCTAAATGTGAACTTTTGCACCTGAAAACAGCTTTCACATAATACTCCTGCAGTGGGTTATACTAGGACCAAAATGTTCTGTCACAGTATTAGTAATTTTATGTCGTGGTACCAGTATACATTAAACTGCTGTAATGGTTGTGTGATGTCACTATGAAATGATTTCAAATGATCATATTATACTTAATCATATTTGACTATTTTTCACCACATAAAACAACACTTGAGTTAAAATTAAAGTCTAAACAGTGCAACTATTGACTCAAAAGGAAAGATATTAAGTTCTGCATAAGAACTATGTCACTGTAAAAATAACCTGCGTGTTGCAACCTGTAAAGTAACCTCATAAATTCAATTTCTATACAAATGACACTATTGTTGTTAAGCTCTCTGTCCAATTATATTTACCTGTGAAGCAGCTAGATCACAATCACATCATAGAAATGGTAATGTAAAATCTTAAGCTATAGACACATTTCCAGTATATACTGTTCTATCACACAAAACTTGTATTTACATTTACATTGATAGCCAGGTGACATAAATAACCTGTCTTTTAATGGACACTTAAAGCAGTTGGCTGTTTTTTTTCTGCTTATATTTTCATATAGCAATCCTTCAAAACTTTTCTAGAGCTAAGAAACATGGTCATAATATTTGCCTCTTCTTACAATGTGTTCCAACAGTTGCATGTTGAGAAACAAGTGAAGAACATTCTCATAAAGCAAACACATTTTTTTCATTCCAGCTACTCGGAGGAGGCTGGGTATGACTTGAAAACACTGGCAACTATTTGAAAAGAGTTGCCAAGATTAAGAGTTTGCTTGTTGTTTTTATTCTTTGTGAAGACAGATGACTTAAATCATCGCACAAGTGTCGCCCACTCACGTGTCATATATCTGGCATCCTACCAAAATATTTCTCTGGGTGAATTCATCACATGTACGGCACAGTGATGTTGGAGGAGAAAGCAGCATGTTCTGTTCAGTTTGTTTTTATTCTATGCAAAGACAAATGCCTTAAGTCACAGCAGAGTTCCAACATGAAAAACATACACTGCACATAAACCTCATTGAACTCAGTTGTTCAATGTCGTAAAGTCGTTAAAGTCGCAAGATTTATTTGTAGAATTTACTCCCCTTTGACTGATACTGCGGCTCTGTGTTGCTGCATACATATCTTGTCACCACATAAAAGATTTATTTTAGAAACAAAGTGCTCATTCCTACTTTGCCTCTGTAAAATACACAAAGCAATATCATTGTTTGACTGAGGAACAAACAGTGTCAGGGAAGCTACTTTGAAAACGTAGCTTTGCAAGTCACCAGCTGCCTCACACACTTGAAGAAAGTGAACTAGAGCAAAGCAGCTCTAGGGAGAAATCTAGTTTGGTTAACTAAAGCTGCATAGGAAAAGTAGTTCAAACTACTTTGTAAAAAATAATAATAATAATAAAAAAAAGTGCAAGAACTGTCAAGTCATACCTGTTTTCCACAAAACTTGCATCAGTTAATAACCTTCAGTTAATTATATCACTTCTACATCAGTATGCAGTAACGTCTACAAACATTTGATAAGAAATCGCATTCTTGGATAGTATAAAGAAGTGACATCTAATACAAATCACTCATTGGCCACTTTATTAGGTACACACTCATTGGCCACTTTATTAGGTATGCATTGCTGGCTTCTTTTACTGGCCTGAATTCAACAATGTGATGGAAACGTTCCTCAGAGGTTTTCGATCCACGACATTAATCACAAAGGTGCTATTGGCCATGTGAGTATAACATTCAAAGTTACATGGTGCCTCATCCTGCTAGAAGGCAGAAAATGGCGATGAGAAGGGACGGATATGGCCGGTAACAATACTCATCACGCAAACTGTTCAATTTGATTCATTTTGTACCCGTCTGTAGAGTTGTTTTGCAGCCACTTCAAGAGACAAGTAACAAAACGGTGTAACATGCGATTATAGAAAAGTATTGGTTTATGATAAAACATGACAAAAGTCCTCAAGGTACCACTAATCAGCACAGAAGAGAAGCAAATGACTCATTAATTAATAATTATAAGAACCCATAAGTAACACTAAATAAAATACATTGAAAAAGTAGGTTAGAACATGAATAAACAGACACTTAAGGAACACTTAGTTGTTACTAAGCGTCTCAGACTTACCAAAAACATACCCCCCCCCCCCACATCATAGAACAGAATAAATCTTTATTGTCATTGTGCAACTCCCTCGTCAGTGCAACTCAATAAAAACATCAATATATCCTCACGCCACTAAAAGCATCGATACCTTATCACACCACCAGCCTGAACTGTTGATACGAGGCAGGTTTACACTAAATTTTGACGCTAATAGATAAGTAAAAATCATGATTAATCAGATCAGACAACATGTTTTTAATCTTCTGTCGTCCGGTTTTGATCAGACCATATGGGATATAGCTTCAGTTTCCTGTTCTTAGCTGACAGGGGTGGCAGCTGGTGTGGTATTCTGCTGCTGTAGCCCATTTTGATTCAAGATTTGATGCGTTAAGCGTTCAAGAGATGCAGTTCTGTAGACCTCGGTTGTAACCAGTGGTTATCGGAGTTACTGTTGTCTGCCTATCGGCTTAAAACGGCCTGGCCATTCTCTGACCTCTAGCATCAACAAGGCATTTTCACCCAGAGAGAATGGCTGCTAGTGAAGGTTGTGAAAATCCCAGTTGTTTAGCAGCTTATTAAATACTCTGGCCACATTTAAAGCCACTTAAATCAACTAGTTGCCAAATTCTGATGCTCGGTGTTCACTTCAGCAGATGTGTTTGTACTATTAGATAAACAAATTACCTAAGTAAAGTACCTAATAAAGTGGCCGGTGAGGGTATATTGAAGTGTGGTTTTACAAATTGAGATTAAAAACAGAAGCCGAATAAAATGAAAATCAAACGTGTATTTATTCAATTAATGTTGGTTTATTTAGCAGGAGATGATGGTTATCAACAAACCATTTAGCTAAAGATACCTTAGACTAGATGTAACAGTCACCCTGAAAAGAGAATACAAGAATATAGTGAAATTATTTACAAGCATCCAGAGCAATAATTAAAATATAAGGAGAATATTAATGTTAATAAAAATGAATATATGATGCTGTTGGGGGGTGGTGACTATTATTGTATTTGGTATTACTGATTTTTCTGTTTTTTTTGTTCCTTTCTTTCTTTTGTCCCTTAATCTTCTTTCTGTACTATTATTTAAAACCTTTTACTGATTTCTCATTTTTGTATACTCACATCCTTATCTGTCAGTTTTGTTTTCATTCTCTTCTGTCGCCACCTGAATATGCCCAACACGTTCAAAGTAATCATAAATAACCCCCCCCCCACACACACACACACACACACACACCTTTAAATAGCCCTCTGTCCTTGTTTTACTTAATGTCTATGAACTATTCAGTCTTTTCTGGTGTCTATGAACCTGCGTCCCTTGAAGTCTATGAATCAGGCAGATGTTTTGTCTTGTAATTCTTAGTTTTTGTTAACCTCTAAATGTTTGTCTAGCACTGAATAAAAAAATATATATATACTCCTTTCCTTTTATATGCCAGATTTATTTAATTTTTCTGTCAGTAACTACACGCAAAAATACATTATGCTGATACGAGTTCAGTTAACTGAATATCCCTAAGCTCCTCCAAAAGCAAACTTCAGTTCTACTATAATCACATCTTGTTCACAACTCCCCAAACTCTGGGAACAAAAGTACAAGGTTAAAAACAAGTAGCTGTGGTGAATTTACTGCAGAGATTTCATTGGTGCCTCAAGAACACTTTGTTTTCCAGTGTTGTTTTTCATGTTGCAGTCAGACTATTTCAACACCTTGAATGACCTACTGACCCAAGACGTAGAAATTGCATAACATGAAACTTGAAACTGTTTGCGCACAGATTGAAGGGGCTCTATTTGCAGGTGTTGACTAAACCTAACCTTGTTATATAATCCATAACAACATTTTGTTTTCTTTCCGTTCAGATGGCTCTGACAGATTTTTATGCGAGTCTGTATTCAGTTACCAAGTTGCCTCGACGCTGAAGCAGGTTAAACACGGTAAGACAAGCGAATGGATGCGCAAAATATGTAATGTTCATATGTATAAATATTTCAGTATATGTCATCATATTTATCTATATAGTATATTATGTCGCATATTTTAATTTCCTTTTGCATATCATGTCTCGGATGTTTTTTTTCCTTTCCTGTTTTATATTGAGCAAAAAATCTAAGTAAAAAGTAAAAAAAAAAAAAAAAAGGAATGTCGCAATGAAAAAACATGTACCCTGACCAACTGTTGCGCGTTCTTTCAGATCAACAAGTGTCTCGGATGGAGAAACTCGCAAGTTTGGTCGAAGAACTGGAGGCTGACGAGTGGCGTTACAAACCTATCGAACAGCTACTGGGATTCACACCATCTTAAATTTTAAAAAAAAGATGCTGTTGCCTTTGGTTAATAAATCTGCCAAAGAGAAAGAAAGGAAGTGCATAAAAGTATCTTTTACTGTTTTATGTAAATTGTGAAATACTATCTTGAATGTGTGGTATATTGTTTTATTGTTTTTACTATTGTACGCACGTGACACTGGTTTGTTATATCTGTTCTAACGTACTAAAAGAAACCCTCTTGACTAAAATCTCTATTAAAATGTTAATAGGTTATTAGGAGTGGGTGTTTTTTCAGCCCAATCTGCCTCACTCTTCGGTAATAAATCGGCTGAAACGAGTTGTTTTTCCTTGCAGCTTGTTGAGTCCGTCCTCTTTCTTAAGATCTTCACTACTGCTCTTTTGCAGTTCTCGGTGCAAAAACAAAGCGAAGTTGTAAATAAAGTCATACTAGAACATTTCTCAGGTCACTTGCTATTTGTTTCCTTGTCATGCCCTTGATTATTTACGTTATAGCATGGACAGACAATTTGTTTTGCTGTGTCTCCATTAGATACTTTTACAGAAGCTGAAGTTTTAAGGTTTTGTACTACACAGCACTATCTTTCTGCTTTTGCGTATTGCAACAAAATGTCCAGATCCTGAATGTTTGGCTGTCAGATTCAGTGTTTTCAAACAAATGAGGGTGGGATCTTGAACAGAATGTACTGTTCTGATAGTAAATGTCTAAGGACGTCCCTGCCTGGACCAAGCAGGACACGCCTCCAGCCAGAGTTACACTTTTATTTCAGTGTTTATAAGTTAAACTTTACTTCACAACAACTTTCTAGGAACCTTGTTTACAAGTTGTTACCATCTCTTAAAAAAGTTTTAAAAGTTTTGTCCTCCCATTGCACATGTGGAGCTGTTCAGAGTGCACTGTTTTTTGGCCCAACCCAAAAACCTTGAAATGATGGCTCTTTAATTCACAGCATCCCACTGAGTACATACAGTTCTGCGCCTACACGTGTTTACCAGTTCCTCCCTGCCATAAAAGTACAGTCCCGCCTACGTCTCTCACGTGTACAAACTCAGTGTATATCTGGCTTCCTTCCAGAGCTTCCCTCAGAACAAAATATGAGAGTATCACATACAGCAGAGTCATGTCAGGAGAGAACCAGCCACAAATAGTTTAAAAAAAAAACAACCTAAACTGTTGTTATTCGTAGAAGTTTGGGGGACTTAACTTGACTATTTACCCTATTTATATCATTATTACTTATTCTTGCACCATTAAATAACTATATAGTAAATCTGCAGGTTTCACATTCTACTGAAAGAACATTTCTATCCTGCTTATCTTCAAATTGTTTACTTGATGTAACTGATTTGTCTCAGGAACAGCCTCAGATCCACATCTAAAATTTGATTAAAAAATAATGCAAAAAGGAGTATCTAAAGTGTAAGTGTTTACTACGTTTCAGATGTTATTGCACTTTTTCTTGCACCATGTTTGTCTGAACAGCTTTAGGTATTACTTTGCAAATCAAGATTGTCACACAAAGCATATTAACAGTTACTAAAATATGCTGCTTTGGCATAAAATGGCTCATTAAACCGAGCTGTTTGTACAGTTTCAGCTAGAGCAATCGGTTTATTGACAGGAAAATGAATCTGCAGACCATTTCAGGGTTTCAGACAGTTATTATTGTAGTTTGTTTATTCTCATTTTGAGGCTTAGATAAACATTGTAAAGGTTTTGTGGGTATTTCAACAATCAAGAGTCAGAATAATAATCTATTATGAACATAATTTAGTTGCAGTCCAATACAAAATAGTTAATGAGATGTACCTCATGCAACTATAACAGTTTAACATCAGTGTATGAGTAAAAACAAGGTATTAATGTAATGCACAATATCATAATGCACTCAAGAGCCATTGTTCTGCATGAAATTTTAAGTGTAGGTTTTTGCTGATTATACTTACAAACATACATTGAATAGGTTTGAATTAGAACAGAGTATTTTCAGTATGTTTTTCATTCTGGAAAACATGCTGCATTAAGATTGACATATCAGGTGAACTGCAAAACCTGATTATGCCCTGCTCTTTTGTTCTCTATTTGTTGTAATATTGCATCATTAGCAAGTCAGTGCAGAAAACCCACACATTTTCAGTCATAATGTATGTTTGTGTTGTGCAGCCGGAGTAGTGTAATGCAGTGTTGTTTGCATGGCTGTGTGGCAGATGAAAAATTCTGATGTAATGCTTGAAGAAAACAGGTGACGTAATGTTTCACTGCAACACTGGCCCAGCTGAGGCTGAGCCTGCATAGATCTCACTGCCGCTCACACTTTAAAAGCACATACAGTTACAGAAAAACATCTATTTATGCTTATGAAAGTGTAAGACAAAGGTATACAGTTTGACCCATGCAAGCTTAGACAAGCCCCTGTACATTTCTATAACACTGGGGTCTGCTATTCATCACCTCCCCAGCCCCCCTTTTCCTCCTCCTGTTTGTCTTTCTTCTCTGCTGGCATGTTACCAGGCAAAATACAGCGCAGATGGCGTGCCTCTCTTTTTGATTGGCTGCCTGGAGGAGCGGAGGCGTGGCTTGCCGTGGCCCTATATAAACATTGTTGCGAGACAAACCGCAGAGCTGTTCAGCTGTTGAGTAGTAGAGGAAGTAGAGGGGGTCAAGTTCAGCAGACCGTCGTTTTTGGAGACAATAACCAACAAAACAACTATCTTAAACACCCATGAAGAACGTGAACAGCTAGGCTTAATAGAAAAACATGTAAGTACTCCTTTATACTTCATAAATTTTATTGTTTTATTGTGAAAATGAGCTGTTTAAGAGATGCTAGCTAGCTTGGATAGAAAAAAAGGAATTGACTTGTGCAGCTTTTTTTGTTTGTAACTTCATATTTATATTCATCCTTTAAGTTTTTTTTTGTCAGATGCTTTTTTCTTGTCTGTATGTTGATTACTGTAGATTATTGTGATCTTGACTGGTCATAAGTTTGTCCAAGGTTGCTTATCTTCTTGTTTCCTCATTAACAGTTGTCCACAGAAGCATCTGATCGACTGATTATTGCAAGAGGACAGTCATGCCTACTTTGTCTGCACACACTGATATCGCCAGCTTGCCTCCTTCACCAGTGGACAGCAGTCCCAGGAGGTTGTCCTGGGGCAAACTGGTACAAAGACTGGCAGATTTCAGCAGCAGTATGGAATCCAACAGTGGCAGCAGGAGTGATCTGTCAGACTCAGGTAAACAATAGCGAAGATTTTAACCCTAAATTCAGCTAAATTGGGGTTTTGCTTCTCCTTATGCATTGTTGCATATATTTAACTGATGTGTTTCCAACAGGATCTGATGTCTCTAGTGACCTGTCAGCCTTCAACGAGGACCTGTTTTATGATCCGATGGAGGAGACCATACTGAAAGAAGTAGTTGACCTCATTGCACGAAGCCTGAGGGAAGCGAAAGACTCAGACTGCGCCTTAAGATGCACCAAACTGCTCATCCCTGAGAAACTTCTGGAGCACATCGGCCGTGAGCTCCTTCACCTGGCAGCTAGTGAACCTTGTGGGCTACGTGGGGCTCTGATCGACCTCTGCGTGGAGCAGGGGGACGTCTGTGAGAGCATGGCCGAGCTCTCAGTGGACCCCTACCTTGTACCTACCTTTCAGCTGACACTGGTGTTGAGGCTGGAGTCCAGTGGGCTTTGGCCTAAAATCCAAGGACTTTTTAGCACTAAATCTGCTTCCACTACCGTAGTGAGACAAGCTATTAAACTGAGCACTGGCTTTCGTGTTATCAAGAAAAAACTGTACTGTTCTGAAGATTTGCTCATTGAGGAATGTTAAGATATGCAAACGCACATGCATTAAAAGGACCAACAATACTTATTATCTGTTTTAAAGTGTCCAGTTAAGCTCACAAAAGGGCCTTATGATATTACCATTATAGTTTTTTTTTAATCATGTGTATGTATGATGCCTTCTGAAGTGTAAGGATAGACTTAGATATGATATATCCTGTTTGTTCCAGGTGTAAAGGAGCAGTTTAAGGTACGAGGATGGTATACTTGTTGAATAGGTATTTGGAAAGATAAGTGCGTACCTCAGTTTCTATGGAAACCATACAATGGCAGCTAGCTATATTGTAACAGTCATTACAAATCATTTTCTTTTACTCAAGCAATTAATTGAATTGTACACCAGTTGAACCATTAGGGACCTTAGTGACGGCTTGAAATTAAGAGCAAATGCCGACCGCCGCTTGCGTCATCCAGTGTTTGTGCAAGCTGCAGGCTTCAAGTCAAACGTAACTTTATTCTGTATCTGTGTAGATCTGTCCTGTATTTATTTATTTGATATTCAAATACTCATAACATTGCACTTTTTGTACTTTCATGATTGCAAATAAATTATTTTTTTAATCAGTTGAACCTCTTATGTGTTTTTTTTTCCTGAACTAAATGATCATTTCTGACTTTATAATGAACTCTCCAGCTTCTGTACAAATCTGCTACACTGAAATAAATCATAAAATGGGAAGTATAGATCAGTCAGTATCTGAGATACACAACAGGAACTTGTATGCAGTTGCAACACAGTTATTTATACTACCTCTGTCATCTTAGTCATGTCAAGATCATGTGGTTAAAACTTTGGTGGGGGTCAGATACACCTACACAGAACCAAAAAAAAGTGTAAAAATACATAATTACAAATTAAACCAATGACAATAATGTTATTTCTGCACGCTGCACCTTATGATAGTAAATAATACATAATGTAATTGTAATAAATGACCAATAAGGTGCATATGAAGCAGTATTAACACATGATATGACAACTTTATCAGTCCAAAAGTTCCCAAACTCTTATATTTTAAAGGTTTTAAGACACTTTCTCTAGGGTACTGCTGGACAAAAGACACATGACACCCCTATTTTGCCAGTTTTGTTGAAATTTAAGCACTTTAAACCAGCGAGTGACCTGAAATGGAACAAAGGTAAAGTGCCAGAGGTTAAAAAAAGTTTAAGTTACCAAGAATGAGTTAGAAAAAAAAAAGGGGAACAAGCTAATGTGTTGTAACTCATAGTTTTTCTGCACTGATGGAAGGAAATGAAGCTATCACAGCATTTCAATTCCTTACGGCAAAACATTCACAAGCATGATTAGTTCAACTCCAAGTGGCCGCGGTTGTCTCAGTTACAGGGTTTTGTCTTGTGTAAACCGTCTAACTGGTTTCACTGTCCAGGACGCTGACATGAAACGGTGTACGTTATTAATGATAGATGGATTACCTGCGTTTTTCCTGCTGAGACAAGACAAAATGTCCAAAGTGACAAACATCTGCGCCTACAGCTCCAAGTTGTGTTGATTAAATCCTGAAATTTGCATAAAAATGGCGTATGAAAAGACTTTGAATCATTATTTCGACAGTATTTCGCTGCAAAAAGTAGTGTTCATTTGCGGTTGAAGGTTTTGGAAGTGACGTAAGTTGATATATGTATGATCCATTTCCCACTAAAATTCACTGAAACTTATAAAATGCTTAGAACTGTTCTTCGGTGTACCTCAGAAACGTGGGGGGGAAATCATATTATCTAGGGGTAAACACAAGTAATAAAAGAGACCGGTTATTTTAACCCTTTAAAATGTTGGTCTTTCTTCTAAAGTTTAAAAGAAAAAAAAGAAATAATACAACATTTGTGGTTGTTACAATTCAAGTGAGCCTAATTTTCTACCATTTTATTTATCTAACATAGAGTAAATTATAAGTAACTCAAGCAATTAACTGATTTTTTAGAAGAAGTGCTGATTATTTTTGGAGAATAAACAGACAAATAAACCATTCTGTAGGCAGGATTTTTACAAAAATAAAATACCTGTGACAGCATTGACTCACTAAAAGATAAAAAAGGGTAAAAATTTTCACAAACTGTCTCATAAGAAACCCAAAATTAATGTTTTTAAGTAAAAATCTTAGTTATTTTCAGGATGGAAACACATTTTCTATAGTTTTCCAGACTCTTAATGTGTAGACTTCAAGATACATTTTAAAAAATAAAATAAAAAGTAAAATGTTGAATATGTGTCAAATTCAGATATTAAAAAGAAAAAGGTGTAAAGTTTGACAAAGTGGCACATGTTAAAAACAAACTCAAGTTATTAACACATTTTTAGAAGACATCCTTATTATTCTGTGTTCTTAGACATTTTCAGCACTTTTCCAGACTCAAATGTCAAGGCTTTTTTGTAGATTTTTGCTCTTAAAAGTATAAAAACAGATAAATCCCCAAAGTAAATTGTTGTGTATAAGTCAGATTGAGAGCACTGACTAAAAAAAAAAATAAAAAAAATAGTACTTTAGAAACTCAAAAGTTAAATCATTAGTGGATTTTCAGGAGGTGCTTATTATTCTCAGGGTTTCTACACTTTTTCAGACATATTTCAAAGCTTCACAGAAGTATATATATATATAAAAAACCACCAAAGACAGGCATCCCAAAAGTAAAATGTCATCTCTGTAGCAGATTGAAACCTGAAAGAACAGTTCCAACTATCCACCAAAAACAGCTGAGTAAAGTCATCCTGAAGTAACGTGAGTCTGCACTTCACGTTCTGCACGTCCCCTTTCGTTTGAGAACGTGCGCGGAGCCATGTTTCCGACCTCAGTCAGCTGATCGCCAACATTTTTACATAGCGAATGTGCTGATGGGGAGTGTTTCTGCACCGAGCGATGAGTCACATACGACAGCGGTTTGAGCATTCCTTTTTATTTTCTTCCAGGAGTAAAAACGTGGTGGAAAAAAGTGAGCGAGATCTTTATTGTTTCTCCAGTGACATTGTCTGAGTTTTTAAAATAAATAAATAAATAAATAAATAGAAACAATTTAACAATAAATAGCATACTATAATATACAGGATGTGACATGAAGATTGCTTTGACACATGATGTTAATAGAGACATTACACTCACAACTACAACTTGTTAATGTCCCCACAGTGTGGGTAGGCACGTCTCTTATTCTGTTGGCTTTTATTGTGAAGCTAGTGGATAATAATACAATTCAAGGAGGCAAAAGTTTAAGGGAATTTCTTACTTATTTCACACACACTCACACACATACACAGCAACAAAGACTAACCTCAGGTGCCAACGGTGTCGGACAAACATGAGTGGGTATTCAGAGGTTTCACATTATTTCTGCATAGTTTCAGAAGTTAAAAATGTGCATCAGGAGTCACTTCCTCCTCTGATTTTTTTTTTTTTTTTCTTTCTCGACTGCATAAAAACAAAGAGGAAGCATTCGGAGTGGTGTCTAATCAGCTGCTACATAAACTACATCCGTATGATTGTATCTAAGTACACTACGTTCTGGTTTCATACCGCGTTCTTGCAAAAAAAAAGTGAACTCTGCTGTTCATTACAGTCAAAAAAATGGGAAGTAAATCCAACACGTCTTGGCAGGAGCTATTTTAAGTGTCTTTTCCAATCTGAAAACATGATAATAACACAATATATTAATTCAACATACTAATATTCCACAGGAGGGGAGGGGGAGGGGGAGGGGGGGGTTCATGTGGTCGATTTGAGTCTCGTTTTCCCAGATTTTCATTGGTGCTGGTTTGTTTGTGTTGCCTGTCGAGTCGTCTTCATTGTTAAAGCTCATTTATTTACAGCCGATATTTGTTCGTGTGGATCCTGGAAATCTAAAAAAGAAAAAAAAAAAAACAGCGTAAGGAACATGCAGCCACAAATATTTATGATCAGCAGAAGTATGGTGTGTTCAGGGACTTACTTCTAAATATGGCAGCAGCCTCAGCCGTGTGCGGAAGCCGTGATCTCGGAGAGTTTGGCGCAGCTTGGTGTTCGAGCCCTCTGAGCGCGTTGGTACAGTTCGGTGTCTCCAAAATACCGAGCTCTGTATAACATGCCTTCTTCTGCAAGAAACGGGACACAGAAGTTAAGAAGGGCCTTCACTTTTGGGGGAAAATCCTCTTTCTTTGTCAAATACTTCACTATAGTATTTCTATTTTACGCAGGATTTTAAGAATGATTCGACTATTTTTATAATTCATGCATTTTTTGACTTAAAAACTGTATAAAATCTAACCCCTGCTGTTCATTTCATGATGTGATTATGCATTAGGGGTGTGTTCAAAATATCGATGCGGGGATATATCGTCGTGGAACTCTTCACGATACGCATATCGATACGGAGGCATCAGCATCGATATTTCACACACAATAAATTTAGTTTATTAGTTTATCAAGTGTCTGAAACAGCATCTGACTTTGCATGTTTTAAGTTGATCAAAAGCCTGGATTTTGTATTCATGTATTTCTTGATTTTCTAATTCTTGATGTTCATTTCATGATGTCTTTATGCATTAATTTATTGTTTTTATGGTGTTTTTTTTTTTTAAAGCACTTTCTAATTTTGCTTGGAAATGTGCAATAGATACAGTGTTACACCACACCTATAAAGAATTAAGAAAGGATTTCACTTTTAATTCCTTTTTTAAAATCTTCCAAATCATACTACAGTATTTTCATTTTATGCAGATTTTTAAGAATAGTTTGACAATGTTTCATGGAATGGAATTGAATTATGTATTCATGTATTTCTACCTTTATACAAATCTAACCTTGATTATGGATGAATTAATTATTCAGATGTGGTGTATTGTGTTTCTTAATTTTATTTATTTCTTTAAGCTCTTTGCAACTTTGCTTGGAAATGTGCCAAATAGATAAGGTGTTACTTACAATATAACCGTGAAGCAAATATTGTACTTCAGTTCCTTTTGAGATGACAATCTTTCATTTCCTTCCTTGCATTTCAAAATGTGTTTATTCTATTATGGCTTAAGGAGCTGTAGTAGTTCTACTTTAAAATGTGCAAAAAATGACCTAAAAGTATCACCAGAGTTTTTAGAATAAAGAGTTTTGCCAAAGATATATGAACTGAATCATTTCCAGTGACAAGCCGAGGGATTTACACGACCACTAGAGGCAGTAGTGAGTCACTCTGCAGGTGTCCCATGGTGAAAAACACCAACAACTTTGACCGAAGCGCCAGAAAGTGACCAAATGAGATAAAAATTAAAAAAAAGAAACAATTTTTAAGTGCTAAAAGCCAGAAGTGCTGTTGTTGTTTTCTCCACTGGACACGGCAATAAATGAAAACAATGGTTTGATACTGAAATGGCAGCATTTCTTCCACAAAAGTGAGTTTCATTACGACTTATGAAGGTATTACGTTATTAAACTTTGCCAAGTTGCCAATTCCAAACAGATCTTTAGTGCAGCTAATGACAACGCAAACCTTATGGAAAAAAACGAGGTGATTTGTGGTTTTACCGTGGCTAAACAGAGCTAAGCTAACAGAGCTATAATGTAAACTATCAGCTGATGCAGCACATCAAAATAAGTGACTGTTAACATAAGTGACTGAGTTTTAGTTTGAAGACGAAACCTTGATGATACCATAATAAACAATGTCCTTTCAACTTTATTCAGTGTGTGACACAGTGTGTGGATACGTAGTGTTGATTTGTTGGTGGTTTTGGTAGTTATAAATTATACATTATACATCGGGCGCTGACGAGAGTGGCAGCACGTCCTGTAGCTCCGTGTCTTTGTTCTGTTCGTCTATATGCGGATTTTCTTAACTTTTTCTAAAAAAGAAAAAAGACCTTAATTTCCTTCGGGATCAATAAAGTATCTCTACTAAGTAAGTTCTGGCATGTGACTACCCCCTACTGGTGAGAGTTTGGAACATCTGTACTACATAGAACCCCTTTAAACATGAAATGAAGCTTGTGTCATAAATAAAGTGAGCGAAGTCAGATACATTTGGAGATGGATTCTGACTCCAGGTGTAAGAAGAACTGGGTAGCTCAGTAGTTAACGCCACTGACTTTGGTGTGGGAGGTAGCGGGTTCGAGACCCTGGTGATCCCTTCTTTACAAGCTTCGAAGCCCAGTTGTGTCAGGAAGGGCATCCGATGTAAAAACCTCTGCCAATAATTCGCTGTGGTGACCCCGAAAGGGAAAAAGCCAAAAGAAATCCGCATCATTCTGATTCCAGGTGTGATGAGATGTACTTTAGAGACACATATTTGGCGTTTTAGGCTGAAAAATGATGAGAAACAACACTCAAAACCCTGCTGATGCTGTCAGGAAGCTACAAATTAGAAAACATGGATGCTTCACACACTTTGAATCAGACCTACTCCGTCAGCGCAGTTTGAAGGTGGGCACCCATGATTAGTCACCAATTGTGTATCTGAACATAGTCATAATCTCCCTTCTGTTCCTGCATTATGGTGTTGAGTAATGGGCAGTTAACCGATTCTGCAGAACATTAGTTGAACTTTGACGTTTTGGATAGAAGACGTCATCAGTTCATTGTTTCATCCTATTAAATATTAGTCAGAATAGATGGAGGTTTTTTGTTTTTTTTCCATATGACTTTTGGAAAGAAAGCAAAATGTGGCAACTGCTTGTCATTTGCAAAAGCATCGTTTTTTAGATTGTTTTCTTTTCGACTGGCACGTACTTTGCTGTTTCTCCTTCCAGCAGTTGTTGCGAAGGTTGGAAATGTAGTCGTCCTCCACAGTCCTCTCCAGATTCTTCAAATTGACTCCGGTGAATTCCCTGGAGAAGTGCTCGCCCACATAATACGGCACCTTCAGGTTCTCCGTCAGCCTCTTCTGAGTGTAACCCGCCGACCTGCAGGGAGATAGGACAAGGCGTGGGAGAGATGTCAAATGGGCAAAACCCGATTCACGGATGACGGGTCTGGCACCGTTAACGTGACTCAGGGCTGATATGGCTGGGAGTCAAACCAGTAACGACTGAAGTGAGTCTCAAATGTGGAGAGAGGCCAGACACATGGAGCCAGCACTGAGCTCTGTGATTATCTGGAAGCGAGTACAGAGGCAGAAAATGGTTTTTAATCCAAATAAACCACAGAGTCGACGGAGTGAGTCCAATCTACTGAACAGCAAATACTAGGGCTGCGATGGAAATGTTCTTTTTCTTACTGATTAATCAAACATCAGGGGGAAAATATTTTGGAGACACAGAGAAACAAGAAAATTATTATTAGATTTGTCAACATGAAACTAAGGTACAGACTGAACTATTTAAAATACCACAAAAATCTGAAAAACAAAATTAAAAAGTAGGCGGTGCGTACTAATACCCCCGCCTGGTTGCACAACACTAAGCCCAAATCTGCTCATTGATAACTTGTGCCTACACAGGGATTAATTGTTAGCGTGAACTTTCAATCTTTTGGAAAACTTTTTAAAAAATTGCAAAAATAAATGTAAAAAAAAAAAATGCAAAAATTGAAAGAAAGGCAACAGAATGTGTGAGAAATTTTAAAAGAATCAGTTGAATAGCGACCCCAAAAAATCGCTTGGACAAAATTTCTGAGTACTGGAATGTGCAACACTTGGTCCCATGGGTTCCCAAGCGCTGTGCAGCATCAAAAAACTGGATGGTATATTTAAATTTTTGTCCTGTTCATTCCACGGGTGACTAAAAATTTGTATATTTGTGTCTGAGCATTTAATTAATTGGTTGCAATCAGTGTGTGAAGGGGATTTTAACCAATATAGTAAAAAAAATACTCTAGTAAAACATCTACCCTACCTTTAATGCTTCAAACATCCCATGATCTAAGACTCTTTTCAACGTGACACATTTACACTTGTGGTAAAATCTTTCGGAACGACAAATGTTTTGCTGTTGGAGAATTTTCTGCCTGTGTTTTGTAGTTTCTCAGGTGCACAGTTTAATTACTAGAAAAGCATTCGGAGAGCGCAAACCTCCGCCATAGCAGCACAGTTCAGGTCACACATTTGAAGACATTATATGAGAAAACAGGACTTCCACTGCCATCTGGTGGACATTT
>JAPSES010000109.1:7133946-7152256 GCA_029822895.1 Maxillicosta whitleyi | reverse complement strand
AGATAGATAGATAGATAGATAGATAGATAGATAGATAGATAGATAGATAGATAGATAGATAGATAGATAGATCAGTTGCATACTAATAAACAAAAATATACTGGAGAATGAGATGTTGTAAATGTACTTCCATAGTGTTGACTGCAGTTACATAACAAGGACCAACATAGCCAGTGAAATCAAATACAAACATACTGTAACACCCATTTAACATGTTCAATAATAATATTTGCTAAAGAGCAGACAGATCATTGCCATAGTTCATGTGAAGTTCGTCTGGCCGGATAGCTGCTGTGCTACCAGAGGCCCCGTCCTGCAGACCGCATCCAGATGCAGGTGATGCTGCTGCAGGTGATGACGCTACGCCTGTCGGTCATCTCCTCTTACCTTTCGCTTTTTCTGTCGGGAAAAGTCTCTGCGCCTTGTCCAGGAACCTCTGCGCCTTCTCGGGCTGGTCGTTAATCAACGCCTCGGTCGCAATGTCAATGCAGCGCTCCGCCTCGTCCCTGTTTACTTCCATTGCTGCAGCTGCGGCGGCGGCGGCGGCAGCGGATAACTGGACCTGAAGTAAATACAGGCGCAGAGTGATGACGTCACGCGAATGCTGCAAACGGCATGAGTGACAGATGGCAGGTGATGACAGGATGTATCAGAGTGTGAAAACAGATTTTGGTGTGTGGGGAGCTGTCAGAAACAGTGTGAAGGCCTGCTCACACTGCTCAAATGGATAAGGGATGAGATTTGCGATACCTCATCCGAACTCTAGATGGAGACAAATTCTGTGTTTTAAGAAACTAGTAATCTGAACCGTAATTTAACACTTTTACTGGTTTGGCAACATTTATTTATTTTATTATTGTCATCATTATTGTGTTGTTGTTGTTATATTATTATTATTATCATTATTATATTATTATTAGTAGTAGTAGGAGTAGTAGTTGTTGTTGTTTTAGTAATTAATGGTTTATCTCTAAAATTATTTTGAAAGACAGTCAACAATCATTCAGTCTCTTAAGGTCTCCAACAAAAAGTACAGTTGTTTACAGCACACTTTGATTTCCGTATCATCAACTTTCTTTCCCTTAAGCAAACTTTTGTCAACTTCTGTATATCAACAAATATTCATGGAGAATTAATTAAAAAGAACACAAAAAGAGGAGCCTGCAAGACTGAATTAATGTTTTTTTTTTTTTGTTTTTTTTTTATTTCTTCAGTATTCATTAGGAGTATAGAGTACCACTGTCAAAGACTTAGACTCATGCCTGGCTTTAGTATTTTTTCAGAGTTCAAATGAACATTCATATTTATGTCTCATTCTGTTTTCTTCACACACAACAAAAATACAGGAAGTATGTCCACAGCCTTGGACACACACAACAAAAACTGAAGTCACAAGTCATAAATGTGACTCCTATCCTCAGATCTGCACCAAATAAATGCAGAGTTTTTTGGTTATTTTTTTAACCCCATTTGCAGACTGTTTTGAGCTGAGTTGAGGTGAAAGATGCTGTGTGATCGTCAGCAGATCACTAATCAGATTTAATGAGATTCAACTCCAAGATACATTACAGAAGCTTCTGTCTCTTGAAGTAGGTCAATCTATATTTATGTTTAGTCTCTTATATTTTACTTTATTTATTATAGTTTCCCATTTTTGTGTCTTCCCCTTTAGCTTAAATGACACCAGACACTGGGTCTAATTATGATAGTTGCGATATTAAACTTCACCACTAGATGTCACTACACTACAGTCTGAACCTTTAAGTCATGCTAGTCTGGTGTCCACTGAAGACTTTCTTTTATTTAACACATATTGTGTTTTGTCATTTAACAAAACTGCTAATATGATCTTTACATGTCACGAGTGAAAAAATTTTTTATAGTTACTGTTTGTGTATTTTATAAGAAATAAATAAAAAGAAATGTTAGTAGAAAGTTATTTTATAAAACCTTTAAACAACAACCATAAATGTTTCATAGCTCTTAATATTTCCCAATTTATCATATTGTTCTGCTGAATCTTTCCCAAAGGTTTGACTAATGAATCAAATATTTCAGAATTATTTAGTAATTTAGGGTTTTATGTTTAATTGAGGATAGTCTTTACCTTTAATTTTTAGGATTTTTGGTTTGCCTTAGATGTGTTGTGTTAAAAATGCTATTACTATTAAAATATGTTTGTTTCTACATGTTTTAATGTTATTTACTTGTCATCTGAGCCCTTAGTTTCATACTCTATAGATAATGTTTGAGGTTATTCCATTTACAAATCTTTTTTATGATTTTTTTTTATCTTACATCACTACATTTGACTTATTTGTGAATAAACTAACTGAAATGAAGGTGCTGCTGCAAAACCTGCACGGCACCTTTAAGGAGCAGTTTTTGGTGTTTCCCAGAGGATTCTTTTTGAGAAACCTGTAAGGAGCCTTCCGGGAATGCTCTTTGACTGTGCAGGAGATTAAATGTTAACTGAACCTCAAAGGAGACATTTCTTGTGGAGTCCAAGAAGATAATTTTTTTTTTTTTTACTTATGGGTGAACCATTAGTGTTTGCTTCTTGGTCAGCTCCATAAAATTAGTCTTGAAAACATTTCTGTAAACTTTGGGAACTATGTGTAAGACTTCCTTGTTCTTAAGACATTTGCAAGGGCACTTTCTGATCTATGTGGTGCCCTCATATAGACCTAGAGCTTTTATTTGTGGTGACTTTCACATGAATTTTCTCTAACTCTAACCTTTACTTTTCATCAACATTTATTACAATGCCATCCTCAACATATTATGTATGTTCCTATATTTAATTTTATGATCATGATGTTTACAAGGGGCATAATAACAGACATGTACAACCACTGATATTTCTCACACTATGGGTTTTAACTGGGAAAAACTGGAAAAATGCAGTTCATCTGAATTATTCAACTGTATTGATAGATTTAGTGGTTGAACAATAATGAATCATTTTAGATCAACAGATGTTTTTGATTACTAGGGTATGTTTAAGTTGTCTATTTATCTCTAATCTTAGCTTTTTTTTTTTGCACTTTGAATTACCATGTGTGTGAATTGTACTGTACAAATAAACTTCCTTTACCTATAATTCTATTGGTTATGACACAGTTTGTGTAGAAGTGAATGAAACATGAAACCTATATACATTTTATTTGCTCCTATAGCTGTTCAGTGTCTAAATTCATAGATTATTTAAAGAAATGCAGATGTTACATATAGCAGGTTCTGTTTTTTTATTTTATTTTATTTTATTTATTTTTTTATTTTAATGTGGGCGGAGTATTTCTTAACCTGCCGTTGTAATTTGGAGACAGTATAACTCATTTTCAGTTTTATTGTTTCATTTAGCTTCATCTTAGGACGTCTTGTCTTTTAACCCGATCCATACGTGTCTAGACGGCTGCGGCGTCTCTCCGGGGGAGGTAAATAAAAATATACATCTGGCAGGAGAATGAATAAAAGGTGAACAGCAGATGAGCCGGCAGCCAATCAGAGGCCGAGTACAGCCGACTCCTGCGCGCCGATTGGTCGGATTCCACCGAAGCGCCTCGAGCTCCTGCTCTCATTGATGCGTTCGCTGCAGTCGGAGCGGACTATCACTCTGCCTTTTTGGGTTTGCGGCTGTAGTTTTTCGTACATCGTCGCTGTTTAGGACAAATCCTCCCAATTTTTGCTCTATCAGGTGAGTTATGTATTCATTGTTTTCACTGTTGCATATAAGATGTTACGCAACGTAGACGTGTTATGTCAGGCAGAAGTCAGCATCATCTTTTTTTACCTTTTCCTCATTAGCTAGCACTGTAAGCTAGCTATTGCATAAAAAAAAACATCTACGTAATCTGAAGGTGTCATAATGTGGTATCTGGTGTGAAAAACACGGGGATTTATGTCCTGTTTTGCCGCTCAGAGCATCACCAAACAGCAGCCAGTCACCATGACGGAGGCGGAGGCGGTGGAGAAGGAGCACAAGTCCAGCAACAGCAGCAATGTTCCTCCAGAGGCCACCAGAGAAGATACGTTTGATTCCTCATACAAAGAGAAAGAAGGCCCCAAACCTCCCAGGATCATCGTATGGAGGAACGTTTTCCTGATGTTTATGTTGCATATAGGTGCAGCGTACGGCACCTTCCTCATCCCCACAGCATCCCATTTGACCTTGCTTTGGTGTAAGTAAAAACAGTTATATCATGGCAACCTGTTATTTGTCTCTCAGCTAGTCTTATGTGTTATTAAAAAAAGATATTCCACCGAAGTCACAGCTGGTATATCAGCCAGCTGATCCCACAACTGGAACTTGATCCCTTCCAGTAGTTAACATGAATGGGGATTTATAGATTAGGGAATATATTAACAGAGATTTAATGTCACAAAGCTTGTGTGTGTGTCAGGGAAATAGTGCAGGTTTTGCTCTATGACAACAGGAAAGAAGCACTGAGACTAGAAGAAAGTAAAAAAAAAAAATGAAGATTTGTGACTAATATGTGTGGATTTATATTGTAATAGATTCGTTTTTTGGTTATAAAATATCAGAAAAGAGGAAATATAATCCTAAAATGACATACTTTATGACTTTATGTCGTCATACCACTAATAAAGGAATGAAGAAAAAAGAAAATATTCACATTTCACTAGCCGGAACAAGAGGATTTTGCAGATTTACTTAATATGGGATAACTCATTTAACAATGCAGCTCAAATACTGAGATCAGTTCTATCTTTAAACTTAATTTGACGTTTATTTTGATTCATTTGTCAGGGGTGCTAGTGAGTCATTAACTCATGATACTTTGACCAGAATCCTGATGTCATTATGTGGCAGTTCTTCAACTTGATCATCACTTTATCTGTGGGACTGATAAGGAATAAATACACCTACCAAGGTGAATACAGGACATTTGTATTGCATTCACTGCATTATAATATCAAGTCTGTAGAAACTGACAACTGAGATATGTAGCCTATGGCCTCCGATAAGTCAAACTAGCAGGCTGGTTCATTTAAAGAATGTCACTTCTCATTCAGCTGTAGAGAAGATATATAGTGAATTATGTCATTATTGTCAATTTTCACTTATGTGATTTAAGATAACTAGAAGTAAAAAAAAACAAAAAAACATGGCGGATGTTGTAATGGTGATAACATCTAAAGCACTGTGAAACCACAACTTACCCTCTATCTCTTTATGATATATTTTTTCACCTAATTTCCTCCTCCTGCATTTTTAACTACCCTTTGAGTAACATTCTGTCACAAACTAAGAGATAATCAGATTGTGAAAGAAAAAAAAGCAGCAAAGAAACCACCTCACATCTCAGCAACTCTATTAAGAAAATTGAATAAGAGGACAGAAAAGTCTTTATTGTTTGTGTTTCCAATGGAATTAGATTTTCCCTTTGGGTGCTGGGATAAGCCTTTGTCTCAAGGGAGTTGCACTCTATCAGCAAATTAGGAATATTTGTGACTTCAACTCTTTATTCGTCTTTGTCTTAGGCTAGTTGTTTTGACATGTAGATCCATGGACTTGTTTTCCAGTCACGATTTTATGGCCATAATGACATTTTCACCAACAATAACAGAGACGGAAAGACATTTTTCAGCACCTAAAAGTGAATGTCATACACAGTGCCATCAGTTAATGAAAAATTAAATAAGTGAGATGCACGGACTGCGATGCTGTTGGTGTCATTTGGCATCACAAGACAGATTTATCCATTGTGAGTTCATTTAAGGATGCCATAGTTTGAGAGGTAGCCTCTAAACACCTCAGTCAAACTCCACACCTGTCACTATTCCAACTTAAACATGTAAAATTGCTCTGTAAATACCCTTTTAGTGGCTGTTAATATACCTGGTCAGCCCACCCAAGCATATGTGTGAGGAAACACTGCAGTGGTGAGCGGCAACAATTTATGTAACAGCATTCCAGTCAGCAAAAACAGATAAATAATAAACATGCTTAAGCATATCCACTCAATATAGATGGAAACGTATACAGAGGCTGCACAAAATATAGACATATCTTGTAAAATGCGGATGTTTCAAAGGATGTGCAGGAAGTGTGAATGTGTTTTACATCTAGAGTTATGCTGGTTTATTAGTGCAAGTTGTTGCAGAACTGATAGAGGAAGAGGAGAGGCAGATATAAAGACTGTATTTCACTGCTGTGTTATGGAAGAGTGAGTGGCGTTATGGTGAAATATAAAAGACACAGTTCAGAGGTTCTATTGTCATCCATTTTTTTTTTTTTTTTGTTGGTCAATAGACTAATCAAATACATAATCTTTTCAACAGACGGAGTGCTTCACGCAAAAACAAAAATAGCAGTTCTTAATAGAATTTTATGTTCCTGTGCCTCCTGACATACAAGCAATCATCAAATTGTTTTTCCCATCCAATCATCATCAACTGTGACGTAATTTCATTATCCAGTCGGTGTCACAGTTCAAAGCCGCGCGCTCTGCTTCTTCTGTGGTAATGTAATTTCTCATAGTGCGAGACAAGTAGGCTAGTGCAAACACGATCAGTCAAAGGAAACTCGTCATCGTGTTCGGGTCCGTGCTTCGGAAATAATGTGCGGAAAAGACAGGAAAATGTACTCACTTGAATTGTAAACAACGCTGCACAAGAAATGTAATAAAACTTAACACTATCGTTACTTTCCCCTCGTGAATAAATGCTTTGGTTGTACATTTTTGCTAAAAGAAATCATAGTGCATAACACATGACTAGTCCATAATTCATGAATGATTGAGTTTATTTATGAGGCGCCATTCACAAGCAAAGGTCACAGACAAAATAAAAAAAGGACACACTGCAGATGAAACTGAACACATGGCCCTAAAGCGTCTTGGTAAATGATCTAGGGTGTTTATGAGCCACAATCTCAAAAGCACAGTGTTTTTTTTTTTTTTGTTTTTTTTTTATCTAATTCTGGTGTGCAGACTTGACAAACCCTCATCAAAAGTCCTCAGGTAGGAATTTGATCCTGCAAAACACTCCAAAGTTATTGTCATACAAAACATTTTTATAACTTAAACAGAAGCTTGGGAACATTTTAGGGCCCTTTTAGGATAAGTGGTAATCAAGAGAAGGAAAAATAAACATGTAGAATACAATAGAATAGATCTTTATTGGTAATTTTACTGGAACAATGAAAATCAGTTGAGAAGCTCTGTGTCTTATGTTCTGGTATGTTCTGACTGCAGGCAAATGTGGCCCAAATCTGATTTTTTTCCCCATATGTGACTTGTATCCGATCTCTTAAAATCAGTTTGAACAGCACAAATCTGTTTTTTTCCCACAAAAGACGGAGACCACTTTCATATGTGGTCTTAAATCCAATACGTATCTGATATTGTGCAATGCACCTTCAGTCTGAACAGCCAGGTCGCATTTATCCGACCTTTACGTCATTGAAATGCAACATACATCACAATTCTGCATCCCAGGTGTGTTACTTCCATAAACACAGTGCGTCCCTGCGTTGCCATGTATTACATCAGTGCCTCTTTCACGCGTGCGGGTCACTTCTGGGTCACATTCAGCTCGTACTCAAAACTGAAAATATGTATTCATAATAATATGAACGAGCACACACACACACACACACACACACAAAATCGGATTTCAGAAAAAACATCCACATTGTGCATTAAGACCTGCTGTGTGAACATAATTATTACAATTTATTACAATTATTACATTACATTTGCCTGACGCTTTTATCCAAAGTGACTTACAAGGTATAGACATGTAGGTCTATAGCCTAGCGTAGATTCCGAAAAAATATCGTCAATATATAAAGAATTACCAATAAATACTAAAATATGCAAAGGCTAACTCTATACTACAGATAAAATAAATATAAACAACATATCCTCCTGACACCCAGCAATATATTTTTGTCCTCTGTAGGGAACAAAAGTTTCACGGTTTTACTGTAAAAATGCTGTCCACTACAAAGGACATATAAAAACAAATCAAAATAACTTTTAAAAAATATAATCGGTAAAAAAAAAAAAGTGTTACATTAGTTTCTGATCAAGACTGATTAATGTAAAAAAGCTAAAACTTTGACTTTGCTGGGTGTCAGGAGGTTAAAAAGATATATACAGGCAGTATCAGACGTGTATATCCATCTCAGACCCACATTAAACATTTAGAATAACATTGTTAAATATTCTGTTGTAAAATGTCAACTGTATGTGCTAATGTTTGAATGTGGCTGACACTTGTGGTTTGGCGGGTTTAGAGTTGTTTGGTGTTGTCGTGCTAGAGGTATAGGCACATGTGTTTTCTCTGTAGGTTTATATAGTACTGAAATGATGACACGCAAGAGGCGATGGGGTTGTCACGCCACGTTCAACACTCATAACTTCAGAAATCGTGCACATGACCTACATTAACATGAGGAACGCCACTTCCTGTGTCACACCTTAAAGCTTGTCAAATGTGTAGGGTTTCGGGGGTGATGATATATAGTCATGTGGTGAAAAAACATAGCCACCTAATTAGATAGATAGATAGACAGACAGACAGACATTTTATTTGTATTTTTAATTATGTGTATTTTATTGATCCTTTGTAAAGCACTTTGTGACCCCCTTTGTCTGTGAAAGGTGCTATATAAATAAACTTTACTTACTTACTTATGAACGAAACAAAACAAGTGCCTACAAACCTAAATAATAGTTAACATTGACCTCTGCTGATAAATAACAGGATACATGTATACAGCTACACACATTCATGTTCTCTATATAGCTCAAAAAAGGCCCCCAAATCTGGTTAAGTAGTTCTTGTTTACCCCTGACATTGAAAGTAACACGCTCATATAAAGCGATTTTTGTCAGTAGCTCAGTCCATTCCTTAAATGAGCAAAATGTAGATGACTTCCAGTGTCTTAAAATAAACTTTCAGCTTTGTTATAGATTAGATGCACCTTGTAAATGTTAGCTAAAGCTAGCTAGGTAGCTAGCTAGCTAGCTAACTAACTATATAGATGTATTTTATTGATCCCAAGCTGGGAAATTGACATGCAGCAGCAGCATAGCATAGAAATACAATCGAAATACAATATATACAGTAACAAAAAATGTTAAATAAGCAGTAAAGTGCACAGGTGTAAACAGTAAAGTACACAGGTGTAAACAGTAAAGTACACAGGTGTGAACAGTAAAGTGCAAAGGTATCTTCAGACTAATTATACAGGTTTCCTACAAGTCTGAGCGTATTGTTGGATTTTGTGTTTCCAACAAAAGAAAATAAATACCACAAGTTCTCCTTAATCACTGGTATTTAAGAGCTCATTTGTGTGTGAGTGATTCTCACACAAGCACGAATGTGTCTCAATCTGTTGTTATTTATCACCACAAAGTCTTCATCAGCCACATCTGGTTTGCTTTCTTACTTTATATCTACTAATGTGACACTGATTATTCTAAATGTACCTGACAGGGCGTCACCAAATTGGTCAGACGTGTCATATATAGATGAGTTGATTAGTTTTTATCATCACATTGCCGATCAGTCCATGTTGCAAAGACAATGAAGTGTGATTTATGAGTCAGTAACAGACACATGGTCCTAAAATGAGCAATGCTCCTCAGATGATTCAGACTGAACAGTTTATACGGTGGGACGATAACCAGTAAAACCTTTTCATTTGTTGGTTTAGAATCAAAGTTGGCTGATGGAAACTGAACCAGACTAGAATAGATAAGGAGCGTAGGTTTAACAGGAGAGAAAAAAAAGAACTGAGATGTTTTTTTTCCACATCACCTCCAGATTTTTGGCTGCTACAGACAAAAAAATGAGAAAATGTAGCAATAGTTTTTAAGGATAAAGTTTTCAGGCCTGATTTAAATGAGCTGACAGTTTGACCTCAGGTATTCAGGAAGTGTGTTCCACAGGTGAGGAGCAGAAGAACTGAACACTGCTTCTCTTTGTTTGGTTCTAATTTTTGGAACACACAGTAAACCTGTCCCTGATGAAATAGATATGTATGTATATATAGAGGCAAGTGATACGCTGACATCAGCACACCCATAGACATGATGACATCAGCTGGATCAACACCAAAATATGCTACAATACATGCGAGGGGCAGAGTTTTTTACTCTTGAAAAAAAAAAAAAAGCTATTTCATTACACTGTACATGTATTCACAGACATAGATGGAAGGACAACAAATAAACTTCAGCTTTAATGTAAAAATATTAAATTCAGTCTGCAACTCCTCCTCACGTCCAACCTAAATTACTGTTATAAACCTACTTTTGTTACAGTGTGGTCGTTAGCTTAGCGGTATTGTTTACAACAACAGCGGCACAGATACATACTTGCACTGCTGACATTTGGCTTTCATTGTCAGTGTGTGCTGCAATAAACTTTTCAGTCTGTAGGAGCTTTTAGTCACTGAGAACAGCAAATTACTACACTTGTTGGACTGTGCAGACTCCAGAATTTAAGCAATAAAGTGTTTGTGACTGATATATACAGTGGACGCAGCCATACTAATTTGCTGATGCATTTGTCTCCCCACAGCTGTATTTTGTTTTGTGCTAAGTGCTTTAGGAATCACTGCAGGAGCTCATCGTCTGTGGAGTCACAGATCCTACAAGGCCTCGTTACCTCTGAGGATCTTTCTCTGTATCGCTAACTCCATGGCGTTCCAGGTACCTGACAGACTTAAAGCTGGGTGGATGATAATAGTCTTCATTCCTGCGTTAAGTACTACGTTAGGCGTGTGCTGTGTGTAATGTCAGTGTTTACTTAATCCCGCAGAATGATATCTTCGAATGGGCCAGAGATCACAGGGTTCACCACAAATATTCAGAGACAGACGCTGACCCTCACAACGCCGTGCGGGGCTTCTTCTTCGCTCACATCGGGTGGCTCCTGGTGCGCAAACACCCAGATGTCATCACAAAAGGACGGAAGCTGGAGCTGAAAGACCTGATGGCTGACAAAGTTGTGATGTTTCAAAGGAAGTAAGTGGCTTCAGTGAATCTGCACATGATCCAGAATTTTTTTTTTATCTCTTAAAGAAGGTTTTGCTCACGTGCAAGAATCACATAGGAAAAAAAAAAAAAAGAATAATCCACCTTTGCTGTAAAACTTACATTGTATGAAGGTGGGGTCTGTCGGTCTGGTTCTGCAAGGTGATAATTATAAATGTGTCATGCATGTACTGTATGTTGACACAGACTGGTGGTTCTGTGAGAACCGTGTCATGTGCTACAAACTGAGAACAAACACCTGCCTTTTGAGCTTTTTATATCTCAACCTGAGAAAACGCTCCTTCCCTCTCTGTCACAGGTATTATAAGCTGTCGGTGCTGCTCATGTGCTTCTTCATACCCATGTCTGTGCCTTGGTACCTGTGGGGGGAGTCCCTGTGGGTGGCGTACTTCATCCCGGCTCTGCTGAGGTACACCTTGGTGCTGAACGCTACCTGGCTGGTGAACAGCGCCGCTCACATGTGGGGGAACAGACCCTATGACCAGAGCATCAACCCCAGAGAGAACAGATTTGTCACGTTCAGTGCAATAGGTAAGAAAAGACGCCTCTAATTAAAACAAACTACAACATGAGCACAGCTCATGACAGATCATCACCGTACTTTCCGGACTATAAGCCGCTACTTTTTTCTTAGTTCGAACCCTGCGGCTTATACAACGGTGCGGTTCGAGTATAGATTTTTAGGGGGTAATGGCCTCCATGGGAAGCTTTAGCAGGAAGCGTAAAAGTGAGACAGACAGGTGGAAGACGCTAGTTTTAAGCTGAACTCATTCACGCACCCTCATCATGGAAAACACACAAAGAAATGCATTTGTATTTACACTGAAGAAGAGGAGTTCAATGGTTTCAGAGGCAGGAGAAAAGACATAGAGATCAATGACTTTTCTAGTTTTCTTAAACAGTCATTTTACTGCCGTGTTACAGGCAGTGTTTGGAAAAAAGTAGTTAAGAGATGTAAATAAATATTCAAATAATCTTTCTATTTACCATCTTCCTGTGTAAATATGTCATGTCACAGTGTGGATACCTGCAGCTTATAGTCAGATACGACTTAAAATCAGCTGTGTAGCTATATTCAAGTGTGTATTGTACAGAAAGTACGCTACTGTTCTGTCTGTGTTGCTATGGTAATGCTATGTGATGCTTGTAGTAATACTCATATGTTCAACATCCACATAACCAGAAGAATGTCAACTAAAAACTCCACAAAACCCATTTTCACAGAACAGAACACAATCCAAACATCAAACACTTAAATGAGCAAATATCTGTAATCGAGCTAACAGTCCGAGATCAGCATACGCCATGAATAATTTAATAAAACAACAGACCAATTCAACTAACTTTGTAGTGCTAAGCTAACACGAAGCAGATCCAGCAGTAGAAGTAGAATTTCTCCCCCACTAAGACTCACTGAACAAGCCAAACAAAGGTTGCCTTATGTAGTGATGATTCTGAATTTTGTTCTTACCTTTGCCGTTTACTGATCATAATTTGCTTTTATATGACGGAAACTTCTGCTATCAGCTAATCCACTGTTTTATGTTACTTTGAAATGTTTCATACTAGAAACAAATAACCCAGGATTTAACAGGTTAAATCAGGTTAAAGGTTAACTGACTTTTTATATATATATAAAGGGACACAACGTTTCTTATTTAATTGCATAATAGTAGAACTTTGAATTATTAACAAAATAGTGTAGAAAGTATGCCAAGTAAATCTATATTCATACATCTTAGTTTAATCTTTAACCTTTTTAACATCCGCCCTTTTCATGAAACTGTAATCCTAAATGAAAATTCAAGACAGTAGGATTAGTTTCACAACACAAAAGATGAAATGGAATATAACCTAAACCGAAGCAAGAATGGGTCAGTAGTACTTTTATGGGTGTTAATAGGGTTTTGAAGACTATATTTGAAGCATTTTGATGTCAAATATACTCAAAAACTACAGAACTTCACTCAGGACAACCGCTTTTTCAAAGTAATTCTGAAGAAAGAATAAGGAGGGAATGCATTTGTTCAGCCAGTGCAGTGTTTTCAAGATGATGCTGCACTGTTTTGTTGGAGGTTCAGCGTTTCTAACAGCAATCCTGCATTTATTCTCCCTTATTTTCTCTGCTAGTGCTGATTCAGAGTTTTTGCAACTTGCGGGCCTTTTAAAAAACTGGTGTTTCTGGTTTTTCCACAGGATGAAGTGCCACAATAGAGTGTGTCATTATATCACTTACAATCATGTTGCATTGCCAGTGACAGTTGACCAGAATCGCAGTACCACGCTGCATGATGGGAAATGAAGTTAAAAACAGGAATGACACATTTACTAACTTCAGTCCCTACGTATCGGTCTCAATACGAGCTACAGTAGTTTGTTATATTTGTTATATAACAAGCATATGTGGGTTGATTCTCCTGTTTTTATCCTTGATCATGATACTGGTATATTTAGAGTTGGTCTTTTAGTGTCTTCAATAGCAGCTCAGTACTCCTAATGCTAATTGCTAATGCTAATGGAAGGCTTTGTTCGTGTGTATTTTGTATAAGGCTGACGTGCAGAGACTGAATTTCCCTGCAGGGATGATAAAACGGGTTGACCTTAAGTTAAGCACAAACTTAAAGGAGTGATATTTTTGCTTTTTTAAACGGACTTCCTGTGGTCTACATAAACTGTAAATGTTCTGCTCGGGTCTGAAGTTTTCATTAATTCAACTCCACAGGTCTATTTTCAACCCTATTTCTGAGTAATGACACCATAAAAGTGTTTTTGAGCGCTGGCCCTTTAAATGCAAATTAACTACTCCACACCCCGCCCCCTCCAAGTTGTTGGCTGTGCTGCTCTGCCCCGTTTAATCACTCAAATTTGTTAAAACAACTAACAACTGAACATTTTAGGTAATTGGCTCGAAGTTTGGACATATTTTCAGTTTTTACTACAACCGCTGCTGCTGATAAACAGTGACTGGGAACTCGGAGAAATGTTCGTTGGAAGTCTTGTCCTTATATGTTCACATGTGGTGATGTAACAAATTAAGCAGGAATTAAAACAGGTTGTAGAAATCCACTTCATTTTTCCAAAATTAATATAAAGATAGTTTTGCAGCAGCTGGAGGGTTCAAATTCAAACTGTCCAAATACACAAATAAATGAACCACAGACCAATAAAAGTGGGTTTAGATAAAAATGAGCAACTTAAACTTCAAAGTGCATGCGTGGAAAATGGTTGACAAATGTCTGATGAGTGTTTTCTCTGCCTCGCAGGTGAAGGGTTTCACAACTACCACCACACTTTCCCATTCGACTATGCAACCAGCGAGTTTGGCTGCAAGTTGAACCTCACCACCGCGTTCATCGACTTCATGTGCTTCTTGGGCCTGGCCAAGGACCGCAAAAGAGTGTCCCACGAGCAGGTCCTGGCCCGGAAACAACGCACGGGAGATGGCAGCCACCGAAGTGGCTGAGACTGTCGAACTTCGAGACAAAAGAAGAAGAAGCCTCACAGTCCTTTGACAGCGATACATTTCTCATGCCCTAAGGATAAGAGTCAACTTCACTAGGGCCTTGACCACATTTTGCTTGTTTTTGTGGTTTTTGTAGCTGTAACTAAAGAAATTGTTCAAGATGGGTTTTAAAAAAAAAAAAAAAAATTACATGTTGCTAAGCCCTTGGCCTTTGTTCCGAATGCTCAGACCAGGCCAAGGTCTTGCAATGATACAAGATGTTTTAGATTTGAAGTAGATTACTTTAAAAGTCGACTTCATTCTCCGCTGTTTTGCTATTTTGGTGTGCATTTTTCATGCAAAGTCAGTCATGTAGCCAACCATTTTTCTGTAAGTATTACTCAATTATTAATCAAATACGTCACGGAGCGAGGAACTGCGATGTAGAGCGACTGATTGCAGACTGTTGCCTTTGACATTGTCACGGTTTACAGTGAATTCTTCTATAGTTCTTGTGAAAATACATTTGGAGCATTTTTTTTTGTTGTTTTTTTTTTAGATTTAATGGAAAAGGGGTGAGCGATATCAGTCATGTTCATGCTGGCTTTTAAGAAATATGGCACATAATGGGAAAGAAAAGGGGGAGCCCAGACCTTCTTTCCATGACTGTCCAGACGACCAGTGAGCCAAAAATGCACAGAAACCTGGTTTAAGTGTGTTTCAGTGTGTATGATTTAGATCGACTGTATGAAACGGACGCATCAGTTATCTAGTCTATGTAATAATCACGGTTGGGGGAAAAAAAATGTAGACGCTAGTTTCATGAAAATACTTGGGTTACATTTCATCACTTCAAGGTTTATTGTTTTGCTAAAGGAGCAACATTTCTAAAAAAAAGCTGTCGACTAAATATTAGAGGCCAACAGTGGCAAGAAAATATTATTTTAATTACAAAATAAACTGCCTCTTTTACAGGAGAAAAGCTGAATCAGTAAATAGTTAAACAGGAAACACTAAAATAGTTTTAGCTTGTTGCAAAAATATTCACCTGGGAATCAAGTATCATTACAATAATGATGCTCTATATATTTATTTATATTTATATATGTCAAAAGCATTATTGTTGGTCAAATAAAATTATATATATATATATATATAAATATATATAAAAGACACTTTCTTAATCGCAGCCAAAACTATCAATCAAGGTAATGATTGGGAGATAAATTGAAAACATTAGTTAGTCATAGTCATAGTTTACCATCTTTTCTGACTATTTATTGAATATGTATTGACTATTGAAGATTCAGTACCAGGGTTGATACTTGGGCTGGGTAAATCCTGCGTAAGGCCTTCTCAGGACAGCATATTTAAGACAATACTGCCACTGAAAGTTAACAGCAAATGATAGAAAAATGACATTAAAAGCTGACTTTGCTGTGCTTTAATGTTTGCATCGTTGTGCCAAGATGTGACATTTGAACCATCTTTACAGACTGTAGCACAGCCAGTCAGTTTATCCTTTTCATGATTGTTTTTTTTTTTTTTACATAGTGCTTTGCTTCACATTTCATCTCCTTCCATCCCGAAACGTTTGCGCCAGAGAACAGGTGGATGTAGCAGCCAGTCGTGTGACAGTTCTGGTTTTTACGCAGCGACATGTCATCCATGCATGATGATGTACTGTAGGTGTTGTAGTGAGATGTTTGTCCGATGGCAGAACTGCATCTATTTTTGTAAAAATGTACTGTGTGCGAGGCAGCTTTTGATCAACACAACTGCTGCCGTGGTGATTTTTGAGAAGGAGTCTGGTTTCCCTTTGCCCTCCTACAAAGAAAAAAACCTTCAGGCACATTGGTGTTTATTATGTACATCAATTCTGGTGTGTGGAATGCCTATACTCTATTATTTATGTCTTGTATTTCTTATTTGCTGAAAAAAAAAAAAAAGAAAATTGCTCAAGCCAGAACAAGTTTTCTGCATTCTCAGATTTGGCAGGTCTCAAAATGTATTGAAATCAAGCACCTGTTTATTATTTCCCAGAAGTCAGGACACTACCTAATGCCTTATGACCTGCATCCATTTCTGATCTTCTTCGCATCCTGTCAGACAAAAAAAAAAAAAAGATGCCACAACTCAAATGTGATGCCTACAGGCTGAAGCGGCAGGTGTTTCTATCCGTACAAGGCAAGCAAATGGTAGCAAGACAACATCAGAGTACTGTACTACAGATTTACGTCTAAACGTTTCATCCAGAGAGATTTTAACTAGCAACCTCTGGGCCTGTCCGGATGGATGCGACAATTATTTCAAAGCTGGTTCATGGTATCTCGGTATGAAAATGTCCAACAGAGGTGCTTCTAGCTGTTGTAAAGAATGTTAGAATACAGTCCGAGCACCTAATGTACCCAACACGACAACATCACAAGCCATGCAAATAACTGCAGCCGTTAGAGCGCCAAAATCTGCATTTCACAAAGACGGGGTGGATCAAAAGGTTGTCAGTCTGAATGATTACTTGTATGTCAAATCTGAACTGTATTCTATTACAAAATAAAGTTCCCAATATTTTCAATACACTGGTAATTCCATTCACTGTTGTGCAACTTTATTCCATTGGATTTTCTTCTGAAGATACTTTTTTTTTTTTTTTTAGAAGCATTCACTTTACTACAGAGTATGCGAGTCAAATAACGTCATTTAGTCAAACCACATTCCCATTTGTTAAATATGGAAGAGGATTAGGGACAATTTAGGTTTTAAAAAAAAATGTATTGTGTGAAAAAAAAAATTGAATTCTGAGAAAAAACGTCAGATTTCAGCCTTTTTTTTCTCAACAGTCATGACTAATCTCAGAACAATAATAATAATACATTTTAAAAGTCAGGATAATAGGAATATTAATAAGAATAATAACTAATAATTAACAGTATTTCTGTTACAAAATGAACATCAACATAGTGTCTACTGTACTAATTTTAAAAAATATTTATATATATATATATATATATTTTAGAAATACTACAGGCATAATGGATATTTACTGTAAATATCTGTGACTCAGGTCTTCCTATGGTCAAAATAATATATATGACAGCTACTATGACACATGCTTTCAACCTCAGAATTGCACAGCTCTAACTTCCCAGATAATTACTGTTGTGTAACTACCTGGAACAAAAAAAACACATGTATGTTACTTGCCATAATTGTATTATCATTCCAAATTAAATGTCCAGAAGGGGGAAAAAAACATTCCATATATTTAGAGAACTTGACTGCTCATTTTATGTAATATTTACCATAATGGACCTCAATATACATACTCAGAAACCCTATATATACTATACTATACAGTATAGTATAGTATAGTATAGTATAGTATAGTATAGTATAGTAAAGTATAGTATAGTATTGTATTGTATTGTATAGCATAGAATACTATAGTATAGTATATATAGTATAGTATTGTATAGTACAGAATAGTATAGTATATATAGTATAGTACAGAATAGTATAGCATAATATAGTATAGTATATTATAGTATATATAGTATAGTATAGTATAGTACAGAATAGTATAGTATATATAGTACAGTACAGAATAGTATAGCATAATATAGTATAGTATATTATAGTATATATAGTATAGTATAGTATAGTATAGTATAGTACAGAATAGTATAGTATATATAGTACAGTACAGAATAGTATAGCATAATATAGTATAGTATATTATAGTATATATAGTATAGTATAGTATAGTATAGTATAGTACAGAATAGTATAGTATATATAGTACAGTACAGAATAGTATAGCATAATATAGTAT
>JAPSES010000109.1:7113513-7127277 GCA_029822895.1 Maxillicosta whitleyi | reverse complement strand
GTCTCAGAGCGAACATTTCCTGAAAATTTCATTAGGTTTGGTCAATAATTAACCGAGATATTGAGAAACAAAATTTTCGGCCCCATTGACCCCAATGTTAACGAAAATTTCAAAGTGATCCAGAATCGAGTATTACTTCTGGATCACCCACAAAAGTTAATCATTTCTTCCTTGTGCCACTGGCAATAAATCCTGAAAATTTCATCTAAATCCGTCCATAACATTTTGAGTTATGTTGCAAAAACACAGACAAACAAACACCAGCAAAAACATAACCTCCTTGGCGGAGGTAAAAATAAATAATGGAGGCTGTGGCTTTAATGTTCTATCATGGCGAGTGATAATACCTTCTTCTTCCTGGGTCCACCTCTCACCGCTGGCGGATCATTCCAGCCTTCCTGAGGTCCTGAAAAAGAACAATTGCATTAAAAAAAAAACTTTTCCAACAAATTTTCCATCACACTCAAGCAGCCAAAGGTCATATCTCTTAAAGCAAAGGTTAAAGCACAAAAACAAAAGGAGAAATCGACGCGTTCGACAGCTGCAGTATGACAAAAACAAAAAAGCACAAGTGCAAGAGATGCAAAATGTTCAGGCAGCATCTGAAAAACTCCTACAGTGTCGATAACTTTGTATTTTGTCATCTTACTCTTGTATGTCATACATTATCTATATTTGTTGTGTGTATGTGTGCATTATTACTCAATTAAATCGTTAATTTTAGGTATGGAACCGTCATTCTGTAATTAAAAAAAACACGGTCATTTTGTATGTAAAAGCTAACAGATGTGTAAATCTGACATCATTTCCCTCAAGCATATGTTGGCACAGGCAAACACCACCACACACATAAAATGACCACAAAAATACAGAAACCCATACCGTCACATCAGCAAATACAGCGATCCTTTAATTAACGCTTCAAAAGATGTGATAACATTGAAATCCTAATGACCCAGTGTGACTCCAAATAAATTTTTCTCTCCATTTAAACTTTCCCATGTGATTTATTGGCGTTTATCATATTATCCTCTGAATGTAGCATTTTTTTTCCCAGTGAAAAACATCTATTTTCCTGTGTTTAATTGACTGATCATGTGATTCATAAAAGCTTAAAGTTAAGGCAAAGGACATGATATAAAAACAGACAAAATAGAAGGAAAAGTGACCTTTTTCAGTAAAACGTATCATTAACGGAACATGAACCACGTATCTCTTATCCACTGTCATTGATCAAACTCCATGGGTTAACTGTTGAATCAATGTTGTAGACGATGACGGTGTTTCCACGGTAACTACGGAGCCTCTGAACATCCAAATGGGTCATATCTGATGACCACGAAACTGAAATTTTACACATTCATTGGATTAGTGGATGAAGAGTTGAGATGAGTAGATGCTTCTATTCGATGATGGATGTTTGGGTCTTTATGGGTTAAATGACAAAGACAAGAATTTATAAACTGCTTTGAGTTTCATATCGAGTCTAGTTTAACGTCATTATAAACTACGATCTCAAAATAAATCACGTAGAGTTAATTTAAAGGAGGAAGAAATGCTTATTACAGGGCTGTTTTACACCGTTTCTGTTTTTGTGGTCACCCAGTGCATGTTTTATAGCACTCTTATTCCAAATCCAACCCTAACGCTGTCACCTTGCTCACCACACTGGAAATTCAGCCAAGGAAAGAGTCCTGCAAGTCAAATAAGGGGACAGCTGAGTAGGAGTACATGACAGCTAATGACAGATTCCTGCAATAGCTTGTTTGCAGCCGTGTGCTCCTGATGATGCTGGATATTTAGATGGAGGGCAGGAAGTGAAAAGCAGAATGAATGAGATGGAGGAAAGACAGCGCTGTGTTAGTGTGGACTTTGGAGAGAGAGAGAGCGAGAGAGAGAGCGATGAAAACAGAAAATCAAAAATGTACGCTGGGCCGATTTTTCAATAGACAGACTGAAAGGTTCATGTACAATCCAAAATGAAGTGTAAAAAAAAAAGTGTCCTTACATTTTTGGTGTCCTGTGAAATAACTCATTAACCTATTATTATTATTATTATAAAATATTCAACCTTACCATATGGTTGGTTTAACTAACCCTCAAAACTCCAGGGATTATCAAGAAAAAAAGGACAAAAAAAGTCACTGTAGCTCATTGTTATTCAGGGTTCTAGCTAGTGCAAAGTACCGTCACGCTATAATTTTGGGCCACTACGCTAATTTTCTCCCGCTACGCTAAATTTTCAATACAGTATTTTGACTGGATTTATTTGAAAACTACGGTGATGTAGATTCAGTCTTTGGTGGCGGACGTAGAAACCCCCCCTCCCCCTGGTCATTGCGTTCCCTCCACCTCACTATGCTAAAATAAAATCCTAGCTTGAACCCTATTATTTCTGTAACTGTAGATTTAAGACGCTGGTGTTTGTAGCTATTGTTTTAAAGCTTCAGTTCATGATTGTTTTTGACACTATGCAAAAAATCCTAAATTATCTTCCAGCTTATTGTTATTCAACTGGACTAAGAGAGAAAAAAAAAGACTTCTAATGCCTCTTTAACATGTATACAGGATATAGAAAAATGAAGGACTTACTAATATTGTTTTAAAATAAAAAGCTTAATACGTGACATGGGTTTAAACCAATCAATCCCATATTATTGAAATAGTGGGGCAGCTGTAGCTCAGTTGGTAGAGCGGGTCGTCCAATGACCGAATCCTGGCTCTGACTGTGTACATGTCAAATTGTCCTTGGGTAAGACATTGAACCCTAAATTGCTCCCAGTACGGCCTGGCAGCGCTTTGCATGGCAACAACCGCCCACTGGTGTATGAGTGGATGTGAGATTCTGTACAACACAACATGAAAGTGTGGAAAATGTGCTATATAAGTGCAGTCCATTTACTATTTAGTGTCACATCATAACAAAAGTTACATCAACGCACTTTACATTTAGAGCTGCTCGGACCAGACTTTTCAGCCAATTCAGTTTAAGAGTAATTCGCTTCCATCGGACGCGACCCTACTTCTCTACTCTGTGGGTACTTGCAGATGCACCATGGAGGCTCCTATAAATATAATATTTTGGTTTCACATTTCCATAGTAGCATCAAACAGCATCAGATCATTGATTTTTAATGTTTTATTTTAGATAAAGAAGAGACAGCCTCAGACGGAAGGTGTACGGTTTCAATTTGTGGCATTTTATTCGCAATGTATGCAAACATTAGTGCACTCACAGACATTAAACATATACTGAAGTGCTTTTCAAATCACTGTCTTGCCTCTTTTTTGCAGTTGAATCAGTTTAACAACCGAGTAAATGTGTGAGCTACTGAGAGCTTCCTGTGTAAACCACTTCCTGTCCTTCATCTGCATTACGCACCACAGCAGCCCAAATGCAAACAACCTATTCTAACTACTCCTATATAAACTTTATTGAACATGAGAAGATAAATGGATAAAAGGTGGAGATGATTTTGGGGCGAAAAGTTGGGAAATGCCTACCTGTAGGTGGAGGAGGAGGAGCAGCAGTGGCAGGAAAGGGCTTCACAGCAGGAGCTCCGGGGCCCCCCTGTGGATAGCCTGATCCCATTGGATTGTAAGGACCGGTTGCCATTGGGGGCACGGGACCTTGGCTGTGGAGCCCCCCTGGATACATGGGAACTGGGGCTCCAGGCTGGGAGCTGGGTGGCATGGGTCCTGATGGTAAAGAGGTAGAGGGCATGAAGCTTGTTGGTGGCACCCCTGGACTTGGCATGGGGGGCATACTGCCGGGGGGTGACGTCGTAGGCTGTAGTAGGGGTCCTGGTAAATTCGCAGCTGACATGGGAGGACCAGGAGGAGGGAAGGCGGAGGGGCCAGGCATCGGCTGGGGCTGGAATGGCTGATGAGGAAGGAACCCTGACCAGGACATAAAAAAGAAACCTTTAACACTAAAAGCAAAAAGATAATCTAGAATATAAATATTTATATATATATATAAATATTTATTTTTTAATATAAAAAAATCTAGACAGCACAAACGGTCGGTGTTTGACTGAAAACATGATTAAGGAATGTGATTGGTGGCCATGGAGGCATGTTGAATCAGGATATGCAGGCTGTAATCTGAATCTGTTCGCTATACTACTGTCAGTGCGATTTATTTAGTAGAAAAATGTATATTTGCAAAGATACGTTACTCAGATAGATTTTATGTGTTAGTTATTAGTATATTAAGAGCTGTTGTTTATACTGTACAAATGTACATGTATACGATTCCTTTCAGACGGAGATGGGAAATATGAACGAGCTACGTGTTATACACACTTTGTGCAGAGCATCAGATGTTCTATACGTCCACTATGCTTCACTGTACTGTCCCTGATAAATAAATGAATAAATTAAATTAAATTAATGTATCTCGTCTTGTATACCACTCATATTTAGGAACTTGCAAGAAAAAAACTTTAAGTTAAAATTAAAGTCAATTTTACAACTTTGGTTTGTAGTGATTGGAAAATCGTTAGCGTTGACTTAAGCGCCATTTCTTGAATTAATTCTTGACTGAATTCATCATACACTCGCGTGCATCATCTTTAATATGTGGGATTTCATAGTTTATGTCTGGAAGTGTCTTAACTGTCAAATATGTAAAAAGTGAAATGACAAATGTCTGTGTTGTTTACGAGCTGTGGGTGTCTTACAGACGTATTTGCAGCCATGTCATTCATTTTGTCACCATGAAAGCTGTGAGTATATAAGACAAAAAGTGCCTGACAGGACTGTTTTGACCGCAGGGCGTGGACGCAAAAGTCTGTTACTAAAGCATCAATACAAATAAGATGACTGTTTTACTGTTCGGCATCTTTCTAGTATTGTTATACTGTGCAACAATAGTCGGTATGAAACCTGGAGCAGGGGCAGGGTGCTGGGGGTAGGAGGGTCTCATGGTTGGGCGGGGTGCACTGGGCGGCAGCACATGAGACGAAGGCGGCAGACCGGGCCCAGTGTTCGCTGGAACAGCTTGTGGAGTGAAAAGTGAGGGCACCTGAGGCTGCTGCTGGGGAGCAACCTGGGAGGGAGCTGGAGGCTGGTACTGACTCTGCTCCCCAGGTAAAAAAAACCCCAAAAACAAACAAAATATAAAATCAGACAGGAAACAGAATCAATCTACCGTTACATGATCTCAGCAAAATGAGTAAATACCATAATTTGTGCTTTTGGTGCAGGTGCCTGAGCAGCAGGAGTGGGTTTAGCTGTGGACACGTTAGGCCGGTTGTAGGAGTTCGGAGGCTGCTGTCCCACAGCAGACTCTCCCTGAGCGTGAAACAGTCTGTCTTTCAGCATCGTAATCCCAGGCTGAAGAGACAGAATGATTTTATTACCAGGAGGAAAATATAGATTAGTACAGTGGACCCCCACCATACGACATTAATGCGTTCCAGAGTTGGAAACGTAAGGCGAAATAGTCGTATGGTGAGCAATAGAAACCTATGGAATTAGCTAATGCGTGCAAAACCATATTGCCATATTCCCTAACGAGGGTAACGATATGTGTGTCTTCTTCGTATTTCTTGATTATCTCCAGCTTCGTTTCCATAGTAACCATCTTCTTACTTCTCCCTTTAACATCACTATCAATCTTGGGACCCATGGCTACGAGATCACACCAGATCAAGTCTTTACGAAACACACACGAGATTCTGAACTGAGCGAGCGATAAACAAAAAGAGAGAGAGGCAGTATCTCTCTGGGGCATTGTGGGAGGGATTTCGGCCAATAGCATATCAGCATCTTAACCCGGGGGTCCAGTGTATTTTGAATGGTTTTTAGTAATGATGTGTTTTTACCTGCTCCGAGTTCTCAGGTAGGTAGGACATGGCCGTGGACAGGCTGCCCTCTGCAGCCAGGATGCCGGCATAGCGAGTCAGCTTCTCTGCCAGGATGGGACTCTGGACGGCCACCTCGCTGTTACGAAGGCGCTCGATTGACTTACGCAGCATCATTACTTTCTCGACAAGATCCTGAAACACATTACATTATATTACTGTAGAAGCTTATATTATTGACTTAATTATTTCAGCAAATGTTTGAGGACAAAAGTGAAGCCAGATTGTTTTATTCATATATTTGGTTTATGTTATTATATTATTCATCTTTTATTGATGTTTAAAATAGTTGTGTCTTTACAAAAAAAAATATATATATATCATCCATACAAATCAAATCCAATTTATCATTTTTCTTCATGTACACAGTGATGCAGAAGGGGAAATATTTTCTTCTTGTGTAGTTTCTTAATAGATTTGAGGCACACCTCCATTCTATCAGTTCATTTAGAACCAATGAAGTAACTGCACATCACAAAAATATGAAACACACACTAGCAATGTGCTGCATGAAAGTGTGGAAAACAGGCTTCAGATGGTGAAATAACATATTCTGTTCCAACAGTTAAAGGGTTGTTAGAGGGTTGGAAGTTTTTAAGTTAGTTTGAAAATATGTTGGGGTCACTTTCATCAACTTACGGTCCCCAAAAAACAGGCATATTTGGTATTACCTTTTAAAAAAAAACAAAAAAAAAAAAAACATAATCTATTGCTAATCTATTGTGAAATGATTGGATCCTAATAGTTCATAAAGTTTGATACATATTTATATTTATTCCGGCAGAAATTGAGTGGATTTCTACAACTCGTTTCAATTCCTGCTTAGTTTGTTACGTCAAAATATTTGCAGATATAAGGTCAAGACTTCCGATAAACATTTCTCAGAGTACGACGTAACTGTTTATCGAAAACAGCAGGAGCAGGTTGTAGTAAAAACTGAAAATATGTCCAAAATTTGAGCCGATTCACTAAAATATTAAGTTGTTGGTTGTATTAATGAACACAAGTGGCTCAACCTTTCTCATGTCATTACTCAGAAATATTGTTGAAAATGACCTGCGGAGTTGAATTAATGAGGAATTCAGACCCAAGCAGAGCATTTACAGTTTATGTAGAGCACAGGGAAATGGCTGCAGAAGTCCGTTTTGAAAAAAGCTAAACATCGCTCCATTACAGCAGGTGAAAACGGTACCTCTAAACCAAGAGGGGATGAGCAGTCTCTATGCACAGCCCAGCACTCCACCAGCTTCTCGATGTTCCCCGAGCAGATGTAACACAGACAGGCCTGCAGGCAGCGCTTTTCTGTCTTCTCACACTCCAACCGTCCTCCGAGGGTGTCTATCAACGGACAGACACGAGACAAAAGACCAAACCGAAAGGCGGAGGGTGTCAGTGTAAACCGAAAACAATAAAACCGTTGAAGTTACCAGGAGGCGAAATGAGTGAGGCCATGATTTCAACGTACCGCACAAACGGGCAAAATCTTCAGGGTGAGCGTATGTCAGTAGAGCAGCGAGGGCCTCTTTCCAGTTGTCCAACTCGCAGCTCTCCACAATGTCCTTCCAATTCTGGGTAACCACTGATGATATCAGCTGGAGTTGGGGACAGTTTGGAGTTAATTTCTAGCCATTAACCAAACATATAGTTAGGGAAAAAATTATTAGACCACCTTTGTTTTCTTCAATTTCTGGTTCATTTTAATGCCTGGTCCAACTAAAGACGCACTTGTTTGGACAAATATAATGATAACAACAAAAACGGCTCATAATATTTTAATTTCAGAGCTGATATCTCTCCATTTAACATGTTTTCTTGATAATAACCAAAATCACTTCAGTTCTTACATCAATATCTATGACAAAAACAGTGCTTTTAGACATTACATGTTTTCTTTTCTGTCTGTTTTAGTCACATGACACACACAGGAGTTAGGACTTGATTGCATAACCATTGTTTTTGATGACTTTTGGTGGTCCAATCATTTTTTTCCCGCATCTGCACACCTGTGATTATACCGATTGAGATTCAAAGTGAATTCAAAAAACAACTCTAACCATTGAAATGCTGTTCTTCTGCTTGCTCAGGTATTTCTGCTGAGTCTTCTTCAGCAGCTCTTCTCCGCCGCTGATCGCCAGAAGGATGGCTTCAGCATAGCGGCCGTCATTCAGACACAGATCCACGGCTCCCTCAAAGTTACCGACCAGTAGCGCTTGACTTATCAACCCGTCAGTATCTTAAAACGGAATGATAAAAATCACATGAACAACCAAGGAATTCCTGCTTTAGCTGCAATAATGACAAAAAAAAGTCCCAGTGATTATTGGAAATGAGAGGTTTTACCACATGTAACAGGGATCTGGAAGTTGGCGTTGTCCTTTGGGGTCTGGCTGAAGAAGTCTGATGGTGAAACAGAGCCAGAGGTTCCAGCTGCTCCAGTCGCATCATCAGACCTCTGGGAATATAACACTTACATGTCAGCACGACTAGAAATCATAAAAAAAAAAAAAAAATGACCATATGTCTTTAATCGAGTATTTGTTTGCAGGAATGCTGACCTCAGTGGAAAGCTTCAGCATTTTTTCTGCCAAGTCTTTGGCATCGACTCCGTGGCCATTGGCCTGGAAATTCTTCCCCAAGCATTTTGAAATCTGAATTTTCACAACACTGTTACAACTTCAGACACAAATATTCTCCTTATACATATTAGACATAAGATGACGGCTATAGTTACGGTACCTTAGTCTCCAATTCATCTTTACTGAATCCCAAAAGTCTGAGGAATTTAATACGGGCTTCGTCCTCAAAATTAACCTGTAATTAAAAGCAGCAGATTAGCACGTTTTAGCAACTAGCAGTGGTAACATCGACAAAAAAATAACTCCAGTCTAATCCTTTGTGTGAGGCTTTCTGTGAGGCAACCGTGTTGTGATATTAGGCTCTCCTAATAAAACTGAATTGAAATGAATGAATCAGTCAATAATTGTTTGGACGTTCAATAAAGCAGGGTAAATGTGAACTGAACTGCCCTTCAGGAATTAATGACTTCTATACTTATGCCAAAGCAGTGAATATATCCGACATGTATACACTGAGTCTCACCTATGAAGTTATTAAATAAATTAAATGTTAAAAAAAGTCTTAAACAAAACTTTTACCTTTTCTTAATAGTCACTAGTGAATCTATTGGGATAATTCTGTCACTTTTGAAAACTTATCACATCAGATAAGATTAAGAAATAATGCATTGAATCTATTCTGACAGAAACAATCAAAGTTATATGATTATCAGAAGCTAATATTTTACTATTGAATGGATTATTTATCACATGTGTACAACACCACTCTCAAACAAACGGATCATTTTTATCTCAACTCCATCTTCTAACTGAATGATTATTTAGTTATTTGGGGAATACTACAGTCCAACTAAAGACGTCTTTAACAACCGATGATTAAAAGTGCACAGGAACCCACCAAAAGAAACTTCCATATGTCCTGCTCGGCATCTGACTTGGCGGTCTGAATCTTGGTCTGGCAGTAGTTGTTGAAGGAACCAGACTGCAGTGCCGCCTGCAGCTCCCTGGAGCGTTGAAGGAACTCTGTTTCCGTGGTAACCTGGCTCATAAACACGTATCTGGGGACGGGCTGCGGGCTCTGAACTGGAGGCGGCTTGGGATTCTCAAAGGTTACCAGCTTCCCTCCAAACTAAAAACCAAACAGCAGACAGACGTTAGCAAAACGGCGATAAAGACTGACAAATTATTTATTTATGACAACTATTTACAGGCTTTAGAAACAATCCATTATGCACTTACAGCAAATGAGGCCCCGACGGGCCGGCGAACCCACTTAGGCGGCTTCTTCAGTGGGGGGATGATGGTCGTCTGAGCTGCAGGCTGAGGGACCTGCAGGGGAGGGAGTGTCTGGCCTGTGCCAAAGGGATCCATGGCATCAAATGATGAAGATATCTATTCAGAAAGAAAATTCAATGTCAGAACAACTGATTCACCAGTTATTATATTAATCAGTTAAAGATATCAAAAACAAATCAAAAAGTGACAATTTTGCTGCTTTAGGTGACTATAAGTAAAGCCAAAGACAATGAGTCTACTATATAAAACAAATACAAAGTTAAGCTAAAAGCAATTTTTTTTTTTTTGAACTAAAAATGACAAAAGTAATGATCCAATAATTGATAAAGATGACAATCAGCTATGGAAGTCATATGTTCTCGGCCTACATCCTTAATACAGTTCATATCGTCACCCTCTTAAAATAATCACCTAAGTCATTTTTTTCCCAAAAATATTTTTTTTTGCCTAAATCATCTCCTCATGATGCTGGCCACCTCTGGTTTAATTGCCAACATCCTCAGTTAAACAGACCGTGCCATTCTACCCCTTTTTATAATATATATAAGTGTCAAGAATTGGTTCAGTTTTTTGTGTTTCCTGAAAAACCTGAAAAAATGATTATTTTAAGAAGGTGTCAATATCTATTAAGCTTAATCATGTGAAAACTTCTCTTAACTTCAAAGTCTTGCAGAATCTTAAAGCTCTAGCTCAAGAAACTCAAAAATTAATTTGTAAAATGTAAACAAGTTTTTCCTTTTGTTAAAAAAAAACAAAACATACATTATATTTTACTCTTCTATTACTTTTTTATGTTTTCCCCAATTTCATACAACCAAAGTTAGAGCTATTTGGTCCTGTATATAGACCTTACATATAAATATAGCTTCAGAGCTGAAAAAGAAATGCTTAAATTATTCTCAATCTGTATTTTCCCCAAGATGAATTATTTCAATTATCCTTTAAACTTTTTTATGAGAAACTGTTAATATTCAACACAAGATATTCAGAACATTGAAAAGCTGTTACTAATACTTGTATTTCATCAATCTAAAATGTAAAAATGATCTGGAATATAATTCTGGATATTGTTGGGATGGAATAACCCCATGTTTAAAAGTCAATCTTTTACAACAGCACCCTCTAGTGGACAAACCTCAAAGTTCACAAAGAATGACAGCCATTTAAAGCCTGTAAAAGGACCATAAATAAGACTAGTCATTACCTTATCAACTGTGCTTTGCTGTTGAGCCGTTAAGCTACCTCCCATCACTGAGTAGACAGTGATTCTACCATCAAACGAAGCTGCTGACAGTAGAGCTGGATTCCTTGGGCACCATTGGACATCAAAACACCACTGGTTGGTTGTTGGAAGCTCATAAATTACCTACAAAATAGAAAATAGGCACACGAGGAAGCTTAATAGACACCTGAGGATGCACAATAAAGCACTGCCATGCCAATATGTAAATCAGGAATGAAAAGGATAATACATTATCTTCTACCTCTCCAGTGTTTGGATTCCAGCAGAGGATCCGATTGTCTTTAGCGCTACTGAGGAGGAGTTCAGGGTCGGCCTGGCTCCAGGATATGGACAGAATCCCTCTGCAGGGAAATAGAGACAACGGAATTTAATTTACAACACTCAAAACCAGCAGCAGAACCACACACATTCTGTTGCAGCCTCACCTCGTGTGATTCTCAAGGACTTTGAGGGGCGATGTGGCAAAACGGAGATCCCACATCTGGATGACGGGCAGACGGTCGTCTTCAGAGGCCAACACCAGCTGAGTGGCCACGTCAGGATGCCACAGCATCCCTGAACAGTGCATCTGTACAAGTATCACATATATACAGTTTACTGAACACATAGTTAGGACGCAGCATTCTCATTTTAAAGCATATCTATGAACTAAGATAAACCAGCACAATATTCTTTTACAGTATAGAATCACTTTAAAACTGCATTTCTGTCTTAGTTGATTTATTTTTCCTATTTTGATTGATTTACATGTTTATTGTTTAGTTTTTGGCCTAACCTTACATATAATAAAGTACGCAAAATAATTGTCATACAAGCACAGCTTTCATGAAAACTACCTCCTTAAATGAAGGATAGATTTTAACACCAAAAGAGTCTTTTAACAGTACTTTTATGCTACAATAATGAGACATCCTTTCAGTGTTTTAAGAATTTGCTAAAGGTGCGGCTGAAAAGGTTAGTAAACACTTTGGACATGAAATGTTGACCGAGGAGAAAGTAAATGTTCCTGGTCGCTGACGAATGACAATTTTAGCCTTTTTTGAACAGGCTGCAGAATGTTTTATAAAAAGTTATTATTATTAATTATTCTATTCTTAAATAACAAAATTGCTTTCAGGCTCTTACTGTTGCATCAACTTAGGTATAAATTATATTCATAATTGTTATATTGCCCATTTCTGAAACATGAAGCAACAATAACTGCCTTGTAAACTCTGATTTTGACTTATAAAAGGTAAAACAGAGTGATAACTAATCACACCCTTTGTCCTTATATTTTAGGACTCAGTGTTTAAGACACTAACCCTGTTGCTGTGGTCACTAATCTTGATGATGGGCTCATTCTTTCTCAGGTCCCAAACAACTGCTTTTCCGCTGGGATTAGCAGAGGCCAGGATGTGCTGCACCTGCCTGTTCCAGGACACAACGCTGATGTCTTCAGCAGGCTGAAAGCAGAAACAAAGCAGGCTCTCATGGTCAAAACTGGCTGAAACAAACAGTTACTGTACACAAAATTCTGTATGACTATAAATAACCTGTGCTGTGGAGTGCTGTTAGGACTTTTCAAATTACCATGCAAAGCAATCTGCTAACGGTGACATTTGACCAGCACCAAACATCAAATCTCATTGAAATAATACTGAAATATATATATAAAAAAATAGCGCATCATGTATAAAACTACAGCAATGTGCGATTTATATTTAAATGTATCCCAAACATTTCCACAGTTACGCATCAGATAGAATGGTTTCCCCTTCAACTTGGAACTTGAAACATAAACCATAAAGGCAAACCAAAGACAGGAAAAAGCTGCCTGTTGAGGTTTGTGTTTACTGGTTTCAGTGGTTTTGACTGAGCTGAGTTTAAAACAACACATCATCTCATCTCCCAATAGTGACACCTGTGACCTTTAGTACATAAAACAGACCCCCACCTGTGTCTTTGCTCCTGGTGTCATTGGACTACTGAAGTTGTTGAGATCCCATATATATATCTCTGAATCGTTCGCTCCTGATGCAAGGAGGTTATTCTGGGGGAGAAATTATTTTTAGAAAGAATAATTACTTCAAGAATCACGTGAAAAACATATGAATAGTCTGTAGTGACTAAGAAAGACGAAGAAATTTGGACAAGTTTACCTGAAAAGGGTTAAAATCAAGAGCCCGAACAGGACCTGTGTGCTTGTCTGACTGTCCAACTATTGCATCTGCTCCTGAGCTCATTATGTCCTCTGGGTTGTAAACCGTTAATGTGCCATTTTCACTGCCACCAACCAGTCTCCCTCCTGTTCCATCTGCTCCCATTCCAAAATTCACCCAAACTATACTGTGCAACCTGGAAAATCAAAGAAGGTACTGTGAGTTCAGGGATTTGCAACCAATTAAAAATATAGGACACAAGCGAAAGTATAATTTAGAGTCTTTTACTATAGAGTAAATATTTAACGAACAAATGTTCTCTACATTATATCTACAAATTTTACTTGTAAGTAAATGCCAACACACTGACTGATTGGCAAATGCATTGTACACAAAATAACCTGAATGTTTGACAGGATCTTTATTAAAGTGCTGACATAACATTGATTTTGAAGTGACAAGTATGAGGGTTAAATTACGGTCAAATAAAACAGGTTTTCTTCCATACAGACTGAGAGGAAGACTGACTATGGGTATACTGTTACCGAGTTACAGTAGCGTCCCTTTAGTTGCTGTTAATGATCTGAATGAAAGACAAAATACGGCCATGGCCTCCCGTCGTGGGGGGGGGGGGGGGG